>VZTE01002837.1:133090-175156 GCA_013397775.1 Eulacestoma nigropectus | reverse complement strand
AAAAAAAAAAAAAAATCAGACTTTTTTTGGTGAAGGTTAATGATATAAATCCACCATTCAGGGATGATAGCGCTACTATCATACCCACACAATTAAGTACCTTAAAAAAATTGCAAATATAAAAACCAGTTTTTGACAAAGAATTCTTAGTTGAATAAATTAATGAACTACTGTGAATAAGAGATCTTTTCTACCACCTATTCCTTCCTAATGCAGAAGCAGATTTCTGAAAGGTAGAGTTATACAAAATTTCTTTTCCAAACTTCACTTAGCTCTATTCAATAGTATTCCTATTTTACTGGTAAAATGTGATGTCACTAAGAGATAATTATTCAGTGGCAGAGACCAGAACAACATAATTACCACGACAGTAGATGTGTTGATGTACCTAAATATGATAATGCAATAATAAAGAAAGAGCCAGACTGATATCTCTGAAAACAGTACAGCTCCTAAGTAGTTTGTACTGCATCTTGTTAGGGCTGCTTTGCATTGGAAGACCACCCACTTGCTGCAGCTAAACTCCATCCCTAGACCTGGTGTTAAGTATCTATGCATGGTAGCACCGTGACCGATATGTGACTTCAAAAACAACGCATGAGTCCACATTTTTACGAAGTTCATTTATCCTAAGGGTTACAAAGCAAAATTCCATTACACTCTGTTTCACTGATGATCCTTGCAAGATTTTAGTGTTCCAAATACTGAGAACAACTTATCACAGGGGAAGAAATGTGAAGTTATTTTAGCTCGGGAGGGAAAATCATATTGACAACAAAGAGCTAAAGTTGTTACTCTTGGGGAGTGCAGCAGACTGAAAATTTAAAGATTTTTGGAAAAGATTAAAAATCTCTTGCAAGTTAGGATTCATTACTTCAAAATGACCTTATGTTTCACGGTGTGTCTAGGCAGGTGAACTGTAAAATGCTTTGCTACCACAAACAGGACACTGGTGAGAGAATATGAAAGTGTTAAACACTATACTTGCTTTTCATATCTGCTGTTACTAATGAAGTCTGAATAAATTGACAGAAAACTAAATCAGTATGAAGGCTAACTGCATTGATTAAAGAGTAGGAAGCTTTTTTCAACAACTCTACATTAAAAGTTTATCTTCCTCTTGAAAGAAACAGTCTTTCTTGTAAAACTGTTGGGGCATAACAGAACAGATGACATCATTGTGGTCTGGACAGTTATCTCTTATGTAGAAAAACAAGGATGGAATTTCCTCTGAAATTTTAATTCTAATATCCAGCTATTCAGCTACTTCTCATCTTCAATCAGTGAAGATCTCGGTGATGGAAAGCTACGGAAAAAAAGAGGAAGCTCCTTTAAATCTGGATTGTTAGCAGACTTCAGAGGGCTAGTACATTCAAGCATACTTGAATTTCACTTCAGTAATCTGTTTAGGAAGCCACAAGCAATCTGCACTGTATCGAGATCATCATAAGAAACATTCTTGGTATAACCTGTTATAGATGGATGTTTCCTTCAAATAGATGAACATTAAAGTCCAGAGAGCTGTGCTGTCCCAGTAATATGCTGATTTCCACATTTTGTAAACAGAGGCACTTGTTGGTAACTTTAAAAATATGTTTTTGCAAGCTTCTTCCCATTGTCATAATTCAATTTTTGTTAGCTTTAAAACCAAAAATTCTTATTTGTTATCTTGCCCACACATGAAAGCTAGGTGACAATGACCTTATTTCCTATTAAGAGAGGCAGACAGATTATTGTGCCATGAGCAGTTGAGAACTTTTTCCCTAGCAGCTCTATGTTTGAACAGGACAAAAGTGAAACCAAGAGTACTTCAGAGGGTATGGGTCTGGTAGAGATAATTCTAGTGTTGACCACACTCCTGTGGTTGCTGTCACCAACAAGGGTTTCAAACTATTTAAATCTACTGACTTGGGTCCCTGCAGTTTATTTTTTTTTGGCAGCAACACAGAGCCTGGTGACAAATCATGGTATGCAGAGAATGAAGTGTACAGAGAATGTGCCCAGGAAAGACAAGAGATCATTTAATTAGTACTACAAAGGCTGTTGTTCCTTCATAATACAATGCAAAGGATCTTTAGCCAAAAGGCTCTGAGTACTTAAACCTGTATATTTAAGAAATATTTTTTGTTAAGTACCTCTAAAAAAAGCAAATGCAAGGGTACAAGGGTAACATTAATCTTTCTTACCTAGAGGTAGATAGAGTTTAAAGTTGTTTGAAAATAACTGAATATTGAATTAAATGAGAAAGCTGAAGAAATTGAAACCAATATATTTTCTATTGTACTAAGACAAGAATCTCAAAGGTATGCAGGTATAGCACATATGGTAGTGGGGAGACAAGACAGACTTAGCAACAAGTAATTTTGGTACGATTTATTTGGCTAACACAAGAAAAAATTAAACCAATCCTGTGTGATTTTCTTTTTGTATCTTTCACTGAAACCCTATCAGACAAAGCAGGGAGTATATTCTCCAGGGACCATCTTCATTCCATCACACAAAAGGCCTTCACAGTACAGCCTTGCAAGCTGCTGACCTATCTGCTGCTGCTCTTTTTGGCTGCAGGAGTAGTCAAAGCCTGGAAAGACAGTACAGGAGCTAAACATTAAAAATAAACAAAAGGAAATGAGTACATTCTTAGCCTTTGTCAGAAGGCCCTCAGTTGATACTATGGCTTCGAATTCAGAGTGGCTATCCTAGCAGAAAATTGTGGCCAGCATTTGAGGGTGGCACAAAGCAAAGAAGGGATATATTTCAACTCATTGGTCAGCAGTAATTGGTCAGGTGTGAAGAAATTTCATGATAAGCCTAACTGTAGTCACTTAATAGCTCAGATAAGGAAGATACCTTAGGGACAGCTGCACAAAACTACTGCACTTTGAATTAAAATAGAGTTGATTATAATGTATACATTTGAGAGAAGAAGAGAATAGCAAACTAGCTTGGAGATTTCCTCTTTGCTAAAGGCGTTGTTAAAATATACTTAGACTCAATATCAGCCTCAAGATGGATCAAGGTAGGGCATTTGGAAGTAAGATGTGATGTATCTGCAGGTGGACAAGACACAACCATTAATCTCTGCTTTATTCATACCTATGCTCCATGAATGTTACTCCAGGTATCTACTGGTGTCAGCATGAGCTGAACTAAGCCTCTGTGTTGAGAGAAAAAGGAACAGAAAGAGACAGAATGTGGGAGACACCAAGCAGATGAAATTTGGTAGTCAGGTTTTTTTCAGCTGGATCAGTCATAATTAAGCCCTTGATCTGAGCCTGGCCCATTGTAGAACTCTTATTGTCACAGCTGTAGGCAGCTTCCAAGTGATGCAAACAGAAATTTTCTAACTTTTCTATGCCTTACAGACAACCCACTCATCATAAATGAAACCTATTCTTCTGAGAATTTACAGTCACCCTTTTGCTTGAAATCTGTACCCACGTTTACATGGTATCACTAGCAAATTTCCAAACCCTGGCAATGGAGACCTGTTACCTCAATGCTTATACATTTATATATTTATTTAGAAAGAAGAGACACTTCGTAAGAAACTGCACCTCATTCAGTTAGTATCAGATCTAATGAAAACAATTTTTGTACAAGATATAGCCCCTGCTACTTGAATTAGTATGTATTTGGTAAACATTTTCTTTAATTACTAGCAGAAGACAACTAACACTTAAGCAATATGCCAAATACATTTATTTTCCTGGTTGATCAGGACAAAGGGATTAGAAAGCACAGCTTTCCATATTGGATTTTCTCAGCTGCCCGAATGTGCCAGCACTAGTTACAAAGGTAATTGTGTATAGTTTTTAAGCTAGAAAACATATTTTGTTCTTTCTTACTTTTTCATGGGAAGACAGTCTGTGTCTATGTATCCCTGCTGCTTCCTCATGAAACTGACATATCACATTAACAGTGGATGGTGCTGTGTCCTACAACTGTCCTGATCTATGTGTGATGTCCAGAGGCTGCTGCCAGTCAGCAGACACTTGAGTTGCAATGAGTTGGTGCAAAGCTGCAAGCACTGTGACCACTGTGTTGTCCAGTACCTATTACAAGCTCATCTATGGACTTACAGTCTCTTGGAAGACCTGCAACAGTTCTTCATAGCACTGCTGTACTTCCCTCCTCAAGGTAAGTAGTAAACCTCAACTACACCCATAACATATTTGCAGGAGTTTTCTTCTTGGTTTAGATCTACAGACTTCAGCTTAGCAGTGGAGATCTAGGTTATATTTTCTACCCGACTCTACAGATGTACAGTGCAAGTCTACAAAAAACAAAAGCCTTTTTCTCTTGAAATTATTTTAACATTTGCTTAAACTTTTTTACAATGAATTATTTTTCCCTCAAGACATTTTCTACATTGTTATATTTCATTAAAACCACAATATTCTATCTAGAAACAGTTTCAATGAATAATTTTCAACCAGTTCATGCATACTAGGACTTACAAAAATGCACATATGCTTAGATGTCTTTAAAGGAGAACATTGTTTATGCCATCTGTACTAATACTCTCCAAGACTAATGCACTTGTCCTTGTCCTAAATAAGATTAATGCTAGAATAGCTTTCTACTGCCAGAGCACTTTCAGATGGCCTAAATAAAAAATAAATAAATAAAAAAAGAATGCTTGAGTCTGCATGAATACATCTATCCATGATGATGTCTCCATTTTATTCCTAATTAAAAGCTCATTAATATCAAAGAAAATTGTAAGAAACCCAGATGAGACCATATCACTTGGGATTTTGAGACTGAAGGCACTCACACTATCAACTCAAATTCACTTATTCAAAAGCTACTGTAGGTGTTGGTGAAATAAACTTTTATACTACAGCAAGCATTGATATACCTCTTTATGAAGGCTGTATGTGATTTTTCATCCTTTCAGTTAGTTTCTAGCACTGAAAAATAACTTAGGCCACAGAGTAACTGGAAAAATCAAAGAAGAGGAGAACTGAAAGAGGGTAATTGATCCATTCTTAAAAGCACTGCATATTTTCAGCATTATTAGTCATGGGAGCAAGAAGGCATATGCATAAAAAGAGGATGCATGAACAGAAAGGATAGTATTGGAGCTGTGCACAGGAGATCTTCCAGCATCTTCTCCAGAAGAGATCTTGCACATCTGTGTAATTTTTGAGCAGACACTATATAAATGCAAAATCTTTGTAGTGGCTAGGGAAAAACAAGAGACATTTATTTACCTTGTATGAATATTATGCCCTCTGAATCTGGAGGTGAAACGATATCCACAAAGCAAAGGATGCTGATGATGTCCCTTTGGTCTGAAATATATAATATGATTTTCTCTAAACTCCTTGGCGGTAAGTTATAATTCACTTCATTTGAAAAATTCACGACAGTTTTAAGCTTTATTACTTATCACGACAACCATTGATGAAATGATTTAGAATTCAAAAATAATCATAAAACAGCGTTCATTTGCATGTATAGGTACAAGGATGATATCAGTTAGATGGAAAATGAGATTTTCTTTTCAGGCTGTTCCTGAACAAGGGCTATGATCATTACTGTGATAATTTTTTCAATCATAGAATCATAGAATCTCAGAATCTTTCAAATGGAAAGAAATTCATAAGGATCATTGAGTCCAACTCCTTGCTCCTCACAGGACCATCTAAAAGTAAATCATGAGAGTATGAGCATCATCCTGATACTTCTTGAACTCCGACAGGCCTGGTGCCATGAGTACTTCCCTGGGGACCCTGTTCTAGTGACTGACCACCTTCTCAGTGAGGGACCTTTTCCTAATCTCCAGTCTGAACTTCCCCTAATGCAGCTTCATTCCATTTTCTCGTGTCCTATCACTAGCCACCAAAGAGAGGAGATGAGCACCTTCCCCTCTGCTGCCTCTCATGAGGAAGGTGTAGACTAAGACGTGGTCACTCCTCAGTCTTCTCTTCTGCAGGCTGAACAAGCCAAGTGACCTCAGCCACTCCTCCTAAGTCTTAACCCTTGAGACCTTTCCCCATCTTGATCGCCCTCCTCTGGACACACTCTGACAGTTTGTTGTCCTTCTTACACTGAAGCACCCCAAACTGCTCCCAGCACAAGTGGTGAGGCTGCCCCAGAGCAGAGCAGAGTGGGACAATCCCCTCCCTTGCCTGGCTGGTGATCCTGATGCACCCCAGGACACGGATGGCCCTCCTGGCTGCCAGGGCACTGCTGGCTCACGTTCACCTTGTCATCAACTCAGACACTCAGATCTCTTTTTGCAGGGCTGCTCTCCATCCTCTCCTCCTCAAGTTTAAATGTATAATCAGGATTACCCTGTCCCAGGTGGAGATTCTGGCACTTGTTCTTAAATGTCACATGGTTGGTGATGGCCCAGATCTCTAGTCTATCCAGAATTCTCTGTAAGGCCTCTCTACCCTTGAGGGAGTCCACAGCTCTTCCTAGTTTAGTACTATTGGCAAACTCATTTAAAGCATCCTTGATTCCTGCATTCAGAGCCTTTATGAAAACATTAAAGAACACTGCCCCTAAAGTTGAGCATGGGGGGAACCCACTGGTGACTAGCCACTGTAAATCTTTAAACCCAACCCATCACTCAGTTTCTTACCCAAAATGCTATGGACTTGTCTAGTGGTGTGATTTTGTCCAGAATGATATCGTGTGAGACCGTGTCAAAAGATTTGCTAAAATTCAAAAATCCTGTATGTACTACTTCTTCACCCATGGGCACTAAGACCCAGCTCAGTAAATCTAACAAGGAGATTAAAAATTAAAGCCTTCTTTTTCTTATGGGACATTTATTTAAGTTACTTTGTCTTCAGAAATAATTAACAGGAAAATCAGCTACAGGCCAAAGTCACACATGTAGTATCCAATGATCGTTTTCAACTGGGAGGTCCAGGTAGCAAAAATACATTTAGTTATCTAAAAGTGTCTAAGTAGCTTTAGGTACCTTGTGAGCCTCGACTTAATGGATCAAAATTGAACTCCACACAGTTGCAAAAGAAGATTTTATCCTTGAAATGACACACTGAGATGGAGATTTCCACTGCTCAACAGACTGAAATCCATTGATCAGTAGTGTAGAGACATTTTGCTGCACATTGCCATAAATCTCACCGGAATTAACACTAGCTAACTTTCCATATGGTATGAAATTGCCAAATGTGCTACTATTCATGGTTCAGGAACTGGTAAGTGGGATAACTAACACAGAAAGACAATAACACCTGCAAAACCAACACTCTTCACTCATGTAAGTCTACTGAGAAATGGTTATCTGTGCTAGCATTTTTTTGAATACCCCACATTATTATTCATGATCTCTAACTGTACACATGTTCTATGTAAGGAGAAGCCATAAACCTCAGAGGAATGTTTTGACTGGCCAAACTGAGTCCTCAAAAAACTCTTAAGATCCATGGCTTTCTATTGCTGTTCAGGGCCTCACAAAAGGTCATTCAAGATATACTCAGGCTGCTTCTCAGTATTGTATCCCTATTCGGTTTTTGCGTTTCAGAATACAGAAGAATGATACTCAAAAAGGAACAACTGGGCTGCACTGATTCCTCCTGTACACCTTGGTATTTTTGGGCACCCATATTTCAATTCAACATCTTTTATAAAACTCACAGCCCAGAAAAACCTCTGTAAAGCAATAATCTTTGTTCTTGTGCATGACCAAAATACAAAACCAGCTCCCTTTCTTCCCCAAGCTAATTTTTTTCCAAAGCTTTCTATGCTTTTTCATTTGATTTCCTGATTCCACATCGAACTGAATCAAAAATATTGCAGTAATATGGCTCAGCAATTCCACTAGTTTCATAAATGAAACCAGGGGAAGAAAAGAATACACCAATGACCAATCCCCTGTCTTTTACTGAAGCAGCTGCTATGGGTATAAGATTCATAAAGGTTAAAATTCACATCTTTTTAGGGTTTTTTTAGAAAGGGAAAAGAATAATGACTATAGGTTTCCTTACTCCATATAATTATATATACACAGAACTGAGTAATAAATTTAAAGGAAATCAATACCTCACCCTAGCAGATGATAAAAAGCTGTGAAAGTGTTCAGTGTTTCCGTAATATTGTCTCTTCTGGCTAAGCAAAAATAAAAAATGATTTGTTGTTTTCCTCCTTTCCTGAGGTTATCATAAGTTCTTGCTTATAAGCAGTTATATGTCGTGATTGGATGAGTACTAGAATTAAACAGCAATCACCCAAAACTCCATTTTCAGTCTCCTTCAAAACAGAAAGAACACAAACTGTGGCTGCAGTTATTAAAGGAGCACTTTATTAGTGAATATTATAATAATAACCAATTCAGAAGTGTCACGATAAATTCTAGGTATTCCTCTTCCCATGTAAGACTGTCTGAGCTCAACTTAAAAATTTTAGACCCTTCTTTTTTGTTACTTTATGCCTTTATGCCATGACAGAAGAACTGAATACTTCAGCTTAAGACTAAGGACAGAGCAGATTTGTTGAGGGGACATCCCCCACCTGTTATCTATACCTGTGATCAGATTTGCTATTTCATGACCCTCTTTTATTTTTTCTCTTAAGATTTAAGTATCTGACCTAACATTAATCATATTATCATTATTTTACTTTGGTTGCTTTGATTGCTGAACCCAGGCTTGTCAAATCAAGCTTTCATAGATTATATCAGTAAATGTCTATTTTACTTTAGGGTGTAAGGATGTTATCTCTAGTACCTTGTTTTACTTGAAAAAGAGCCTGGCCAAAGAGCTGGTCAAAGTCTGGTGTCTCAAAAGATGTTTCAACAGAACAGAGAGAATCATCCTTTTCCTTGGTGCCAATGTGCATTCTTTTGTGTCTCTTCTGTCTCAGAGAGAGCTCAGAGTGAGCAAGCTTGGGTTGAAATGCTTTAAGGTGTCTATGACTTCAGCGCTGCAAAATGTGAACCTGTGCCTTGTGCTCACAACCCTTGAGACTCCTGTGCCTCTTGAGGGTGGACATCTGAAACTTGGACTAATCGTGGATATGTGAACCACTTCTGTTGTGCTCAGTTCTGAGTGGGCATGTTGTCAGATGTCATTACCATTGCTGAAAACAGGCACAGCTTCCTAAAATGATGTTGTGGTTTTTGAAGACAGTTAAGGGGTCTCACAGACTTGTTTCACTTCCAACTAAATCTTCTGCTTGGTAAGAAGATGAAAAGGAGTTTGTTCCACTGAAGTCAAAGCAGCTTGCCAGTGGTATTGCTGGAAGAAGCAATGCTGTGAATCAAACTTCAATTAATTTCCTCAAGCAATGCATTTTGCCAACGTCTCTGGAGTTATGTACAAAATGTATGATCAGACTCATACTAAATAATAGCAAGATTTTACTCTCTGTCACAGTTTCCCTAAGCTTGTAAGTTTTCCATCAGCTTTGATGCATCTGGTATAGTCTCTTGCAGCTGGACAAGACTTCCCCAGGTAGGAAGGTACAAAAACATTCTTTTTTTTTTAAGATTGCAGACAGTGGGTATCTCAGATTAGAACCGTGGATTTTCCTTCATTCTTTATTATATAAACAGAGTTCAGATAAAAAGCCCTTTCACTTGCACTCAGGTTCCTGTACTCTCAAAGGCAGCAATATCACACAATACATAAAGCACATGAAGAATTTAATGCAACAGGATGACTCATCTACGTGAAGTCAGTCAGGTTAACTGTTAGCCCAATAGATTACGTTACTTTTTCCATTTCTGTCCCTCTAACATTCCTAGAAGTGCTTGGGGTTTTTATTTTTCCCTCCATCACAGAAAATCTTTATTTTTAATAGGGTCATTTAAACATAATCTTTTGTGCTAGAAGAAAAAAAATAAATTAGAAAATGTTGTGACATTCCATTTTCAATCAGTCAGTATCATACCAAACATACACTTAGGATGTAGAAACAGAGAAAAACAACACACTTCTCTAAGTGCATAAATGCACTTACTGCAGTGACAGTGTCAATTCTGATAAACTTTGAGCCTCCAGGTTTTTACCTAGGCTTCTGGAATCTAGTCAGAGAAAACAAGCCCTCTTTTACAGACCTAAGTTCAAAATGTTTTCTTTAGGAACCATGAGCTCTAAGATATAGAAGCAAAGACACAACAAAAAAGTTTTATATTACAAAAAGGAAAAAAAAGGAATATTATTTTTATAAAATTTTGAGATTAATTCATGCTAGATTTATGATTTGCACTCTGATTACTGAAGTCTGAATATCTGCCATTGCTTATGCAGTGGCAGTTTCGGACATGTTGGTAACTGGTAATGGGATATGTGGTGGAGAGTAAAGAGCAAAGTATTGTTGTGCTGTCTGTACATGTATAAAGTAAAATCTTTTTCTGTAGAAAATGGATAGATGAGAATGACACAGGCTAAGTCTCTGTGCTGTGATTCAGAACTTTTCTGCCCAAACTCCATTTTCAGTATTTGGGGGCTCTGATAATCACTTGGGTAAGGAAAGCTGCAAATTTTAATTACCTTCCAATGTCTGACAGAGAAGAACATGCAGTTAATAAAGGGTATTATATCTATTTCTTTGAGTCAATGATTCAGAGTGCTTCATTCTGCATTCTGCTTGCAGGTCTTAATGAACTGAGTGTTCCCAAAAAGACTTAAGAAAAGTACTGTATAAAATCAAGAACTGGTAAGCAGCTAGCCACTCTGTAGGATATTTAACTAAAATAAAATGAAATAGAAATAAATATAATACTCATACGGGGAGAAGATAAATTAACTCCAGGCTACACAGGCTATATAGCATTACAAATAATAATAAAAGAATCTGTATGTGAGCTATGAAGTCTGACTAATGTAGCTGAGAAAGCAGCTTCCTGTTGTGCTCCAGACATGGAGTGCTGGATATCCAGGCAATTCCTATGTGAATTAGGACACATTCTCTAATAACTTCTGTATAAAATCATGAACTGGGAATTTGAGCAATAATGCAGAACACCTTTACCAGTTAGTGTTTGAATTTGCAGAACTAAAGCTCCATGTTTATTCCATTAACAAACAAATTTAAGCCACATATTTAAGGAAAAGTTGTTCTTGGCTACTACTGTGGGAACAGATTTTTGCAGAATCACAGAGTCATTTGAAACGAAGTTGACCCATTTTCATGTGGATTATTTTAGTACATATATATTTATAACTTTTGAGTAACTCATTGATAATTTGGAAATGACTCATTTGTTAAACATTATTTCAGTTTATGTTTAAGGAAAGGCAGATAAAGTATTTACAATTAGACACCATCACGCTTAAGTGACTTTGAAGTCCAGTCTTCCACTCAAATGCAACAAAGACTTGGAAGAGTCTACACATATAGGTGGTACATTATCAATTGAAGTTTTATTTTGTGGATGAAAAGGTAACATCTTGACAGCTGAACTTTTAGAACAGACTAACTGTTGATTCTCACTATTCACCACCTCTGAAATGTAAAATAAACTTGTGAAACCTACAAGATTCTGGGACTCTTTTTATTTCAAAAATGTCCTATCCAAAATCAGCCAGAGTCAAAAGGTCACTTTCATCCTTAATGAAATGAAAATTTTAGATGACTACTATGATATCTGAGACAGAACCATAAGAACATCAAGTAAAAATTAGTACTGGCAACAGTTGTTTCTTCTGTGAAGTTTTTACTCAAATTCTTGTGGATTAAAACATCTTTAATGAAGAAGATGCATTATATCTATCTAAAAAGCAGTGAGTATAGTTGGTTCTTCTATACCAGCATCTCTATTCCCTTTTAAATATATCTACATTTCAAACAAGCATCACTTGGCTGCCAGTTTTGTTCAGAATCAGGAAACTTAATGCCTGAGTCAATTAAGACAGTTGATCAATATTTACCTTGGTATTTTTGTGAAAAGGAATTTTGCCGGTAAATTGTCATTATTGCTGTTGATTGGTATATGTTTACTGTCAGCAAAAATGGGTGTTTTTTCTTTGGTAACAATGTTGCGTCTAACTTTGCTTGAACTGACTGATACACATGCATAAGTTTTTCTTTAAGAAATGTTCGTTCTAGCTAATTTATCTTATTTTCTGCATGGTCACCACATCCAAATACTGATGTGTAACCACTGGCTGTAAAAATCCCACAATCAAGAACGTATGACATGAAGTTAGCATCAGGTAGATGTTTAGCATGTGGAACTTGGAGTTTGATCAACACTTTACTGATTTCTGAACTATCAGCTGCACAGAACAGTATTTTAGGTAGTTGCAGAGTGTTGTTATCTGTTTAGCACACAAATAAGTGTACCGTTGGGACTCAGTGACCAGAACTTGTCCCTCTAAGGGAAAAGAAACAGCCCAAACCTTCCAACATATTCACCAATACAAAGAGAAGAAAATAAGGAGCAAATGCTGTTTGTTTCCCTCTGCCTCCTCTGGGAAGGGGTATGTTCTGTTTGAGCATTTATCCTTCTTTTCTAATACATCCTGCCATATGGAGGAAACAAAGAGAATGAATCACTGACTTCACATGGGGTAGGATGAAGGGAAAAAAGGCACAGAGGAGAGAGGAATGGCATTCTGAATGCAGGCCAGAAATCCTTCCAAACTGTTCCAAACCGCAATTTGGCTAATAGCTGTGACTTGGAATGGCTCTGCATCCTTAAAAAAGCACAGGGGAGGTGGATGCAGAGTAGATTAAGCGTATCAGTCTCTGATCCACTTCCCAATGCCTGGCTAGCAAGCATGTCCTCTGCATGTCTTCACACAATCTGGTGGGGCTGGTGGGAGGACCTTCTGGTTGAGAACTTCTGCCGTATGGAGCAGTTTTCCCAAATCTGTCATCTTCACTGAGTCATCATTTCAAGCAAGAGCTCTTCCTACCTTTTAATGACTCTCTCTGTATTACTAACTTTTTTAGCAATGCAAAAGTTTTATTTAGTTTTTAAATAAATCACAATACCACCTGACAAAACAAACCTAGACAGAAAAGTTGTTCTATGTGACATTTCAGGCATGCTCAAACTCTATCTGACTGAGTGGCTTTTAGCACTTTTAACACTGTAAAAAGACCTGATGATGTCATTTAAGGACCAAATCCAGGTTGGCACATCTGTTGTACGTACACAGCAGCATCTGACTCATAAAACCTACCTCTGTCATCTCTCAAAAGGATGACCCAACAAGAGCCCTGAAACTTTCCCAATATCTTGGGAAGGAAAAGTTAGCTTTATTCTTCCTTTTCATTCCTTGAATAGCCCTCTAAATATTAACAATATTGGAACTTATATAAACAGCAAATGTGTTCTTTCTGAATAAATAACAAGCCTTTATTACAAAACCTGTAACACAAATAACTGAAGCTTATATAATTGCTCCAGAAAGCCTCAACCTCTTTTGAGATATACATTTCAAATTCACAGAATCTCAAAACTGGGTAAGTGGGTTAACACTGAGGTTGCTATTTCAATAATGCACAAATCTAAGCTGAAATGGGCAAAAATGAGAAAGACACGTTACAAACAAAACTTCTGTTCCTAAGGAGCACCTCATAATTAGGTGTTTACAGGAATTTACTTGAGGAGTTTTAGGTATGTCCTTCTTTTCAGAAAAGTAAATCTTTGAAGTTTTAGTTCACAAAATTTTTAGATAGTGTCCTGCCATGCCACGTGGTGCTAGCTGGCTGTTCAGTCAGAGCATTTGCCATGCATTCAGAAACTGTTTTTAGATGGGTGTAAGAATGTATCGCACTTGATAGTTTGAGGTATAATTGACGAGTCATCAGTAACAGTGGCTCAAAATCCCAATCTACCACCTTAATTTGATTTTTATTCTTATTTGTGACTCATAGCTTTTCCAGCTAGGAAGAGATAACTTTGCTCCCTTGTCTCAAATTTTAAATTACTCTTGCACAATATGAAGTGTGAAGTCATCACACAATATGAAGCATGGCAGTCAGTTTTTTGGAGTACAAGGACTTTAACAGAGACAATTTTAATTAAGATAACATTGGAAGTCGGCACTTCACATTTCCATTCCTTTGGCTTTTCCATCACTCTGCTCCTCTGTAGGATAATATTGGTACATAGTCTATAAACTTTTCCTGCTCTTATATTTGGCTTGAATCATGTAAATATACCAACATGAATATGTGTTCCCTACCACGAATTCCAGAAGAAATGCAAAAAAATCTTATACGCATTTGAGTAACTGTTATAGGAAAAATTATCTGGAAATACACACCTTTATTTGCATGAAATTATATGTGCCGTTTAAGAAAATGCTGAATACATCATTCTCAGCTCTGATTTAGACCCCAATTCTCAAAACAGATGCTATACTACTTGAAATGTCTTTATCATTCAGTTAGCAATACACTGCTGAATAAGTATTTCCATACCTATATTCAGCCTGGTTCTCATAAGACTTCAAAATCTCTTTACACCATTGGTGAAGCTGGAAAGTTTTAAGACAAATGAGAAAGAAAAAAAAAAGAGAGTGAAGGAAGCAAGTAAATGACTCCTTCAAACTATGAAGAATAAAGAAGTCTCAAAACAATGATGTTATTAGGCTTTGTTTTTTCTAGTTTGAATCTAGGAAATTAAATGTCTAATGCAAAGAAGACACTTGTTATTTGGCAATGATATCTGGAGCAGCTTTTGACTCTCAGACAGTGCAGTAAAACCAGAATCAAGTCACATTAGCAATGAAAACTTCAGCAAAAGGTAGGTATTGCTGGTGTATGAACTAAGATTATTGCCAAGAACTGAATACATTTCCTCTTCTAAAACTTTTTATTATCTTAATAAACATAAAAATCCCTAAAGTAATATTCACAAGTATCCATAATTTTATGAACTATGTATTACTGTATAGCAGTGGTGCAGTAACACATGGAAGCTTTTTCATATTTAAAATAAAAAATTAATGTAGAAGCAAAGTGATGTTAACAGAATATGTAATGAAAGAAGTGTATTCACTGCAATTTGAAAAAAATTCCGAGTTTTACAATGATTCGGGATGTAGGCAAAGCAAGAAATGAGAAGAGAGAATTTCAACAATCTCTTTCCAAAATATTTACTCACAGGCCTCCTTTCAGAGCACCTTGTGGGAAAGACAAGGAAGAAAGAGCCAGCATTCAGGAGACAGGGTATTGTCTTTATACAGTATTTCAGTAGTACCACTTTGAAGTAGTGCTTCCTAAACTCTAATCATTGGTTAACTGATGATATGTGGAGCCTTTCATCATCCTATACATGGTAAAACTGGTTTGAGACTATAACCACGAAAGGAAGCAAAGACTGAGGTTTAAAAGTGCAAAGCTCAATGACACCAAGTTGTGTGGGAGTGTTGATCTGCTGCTGGAGGGCAGAAAGGCTCTGCAGAGAGATCTGGACAGGCTGTATCCATGGGCTGAGGCCAGTTGTATGAGGTTCAACAAAGTCAAGTGCCAGGTCCTGACCTCGGCTCACAAGAACCCCGTGCAGTGCTATGGGCTGGGGCAGAGTGGCTGGAAAGCTGCCCAGCGGAAAAGGACCTGGAGGTGCTGCTCAACACCCAGCTGATCATGAGCCAGCATGTGCCCAAGAAGCCAAGAAGGCCAATGGCATCCTGGCCTGTATCAGCAATAGAGTGGCCAGCAGGACCAGGGCAGTGATTGTCCCTCTGTACTTGGCACTGATGAGGTCACACCTCAAGTTCTGTGTCCAGTTCTGGGCCCATCACTAAAAGAAGGACATTGAGAGGCTGGAGTGAGTCCAGAGAAGGGCAAAGGAGCTGATAAAGGCTCCAGAGGTAAGTCTTGTGAGGAGAAGCTGAGGGAACGGGGTGGGGGGGTGTTCAGTCCAGAGAAAAGGAGGCTCAGGGATGACCTCATCACTCTCTACAACTGCCTGAAAAGAGACTGTAGGAGGTGGGGTTGGCCTCTTCTCCCAGGCAACTAGCAACAAAACAAGAGAAAATGGTCTCAAGCCGGGTTAGCAGCAATTCAGGTTGGACACCAGGAAGATTTTTTCACTGAAAGAGAGACTAAGCATTGGAATATACTGCCCAGGAAAGTAGTAGAGCCACCTTCCCCGGGAGCACTCAAGAAATGACTGGGTGTCACACTTAGTGTCATGGTTTAGTTGGCATGGTGATGTTTGGCCAAAAGTTGGACCCAATGACCTTGGAGGTCTTTTCCAACCTTACTGATTCTATGATCATTAGTATCAATCACAAATATTCAAGGGACATGTGGAAATTTTAGATCAAAACTTGGAGAAAAGCCTCTCCCCCTTACAGACAGATCTTTACGAAGCTATATAACCAGATACTGTGATACTGAAATACTATAAAAGGAAATCATGGGCTTAGGAGTACCAGCAAAAGTCAGTGATCTTGAAACCTGTCAAAGTCATGTCTGCTCAGTGTCATCTGTCTGAAAGTAGGGGATGATTATAATTTATTCAATCTAGCATTAATATGCATACACTGAAAGAAGAGAATTCAGAGGGTCTGTTTTATGTCTCTGATGAAGCCAGAGAAGGAAAATCCCAGCTAAACACTTCATTGTCATCTCTGGAAATGGCTGCTGGAACAAGGCTTGCTACCAGCTATGGATTATGTCATATCTAGTTTTTATAAGCAATGAAATTAGGGGAGGACAATTTAAGTAGATTATTTCTATCACAATAAAGGTATTTTGTGTGGGAAAGGGATGGCCTCAAACTTCTCTAGTAATTTGTTAATGATTGTGTATCATTACTGAATGTGACATGACTAATTACCTGAAACATGGTTTTTCTCTACCTGCTGAGAAAGATTGTTTGAAATTCATCTGCATAGGATCTCAATAAGCCTTAACTAAGTCCTATTCCAGCTGTATGGGGTCAGATTTTTTTGATTTAAAAGCTTATCAGTTGTGTTTTTCTCTACCAGTCAGAGCTCTTGACTGAAGAGACCAAGTCCCCTACAATTAGATCCGAAGCTTTTCACGTCTTGGCTACCTATTCTGTTTTTACTTTACTATCTTGATGCTCTCTTGGCAACTCTTGAGGAGTCTTTGCCAAACTGGCTATGAAATGCTGCTCCATGCTGGCAGCTGCAATGGCTGCTGTTGTCTGTGAAGGTTATTAGGGCAGGATGTAACTCCAGTGCAGAGCAGCAGCTCAACGGAGAGAGCCATGTTTTGTTCTTGGTGAATTCACTTAACCTTCAGATGCTTTTAGATTTCTTCTGGTTTCTTCAGGAGGTGTCCAAGACCCTGGCAAACTACAGCTCACTCAGGTTAATCACAGGTACACTTCTGATGTTGCTGCCACTAGCAAATGAGACATAATAGATAGATTAGATAGATCCTGCCTAACCTGACATGGCTGCTTTTGTCTGCTGCACTACAAGGTGACCTTGTACACTCAGTGTGCACGGGTTTAAATTTCACTGAGAGGTTGACCTGTGGCTTTATAGGAAAAGCAATTTACATGTACAGATTCCTCAAGTGTCATTTAAGAGTCTCACTTTCATAAGACTTATTGATTTAGTGGGAATTATTTAGTCCCAGAAGAAATAAAAATGAGGTAATGCATAATACCTATATGACAAAAGAAAATCTCTATATACACTACATTTAAAACGGCTAACTTTAAAAAATCCATAGTCATGAAAAGCACTTTTCCGCTTTAATGGCAACAAAATAATAAAGCTGATATGTGGAATTTGTGATTTAAATGACCTCTTGCTTTGTTCTGAATACTCTGACTGTAGAGGTCACACAATAAGCACCAATCCTCTTTCTTCTCCTGAAAAACTGTCACAGTACTTAAAACATACATATGGGTTTTTTTCCCTGCTTCACTGAATGCAGAAAAAAGTACAGAGAAGAACTGTGGTGCAAAATGCTTTGAGACAACACTGAAGCAGGGAGGTACTGAGAGCCTATTCTGAAAAACCTTGACAGTCTATCAGCAAGGAGAAGCAGTCCCATTTACCAAGGCCACTAGGTGTCCCTGCTAACCTACAGCAGCAGCGGCAGTTTCAAGTTCTGCTGCAAGATACAAACACACTTCATAAACCTGTCCAAAAAAAATACCACACTACCAAATCAGGCAGCATCCTCTGCCCAGCTGTGCATCACTTCATTGTATTGTCCATTACTTTTACCTTGCAGGCTTTCAGGGATGCAATACTTGCAGGTAAGGTCAGTTAGTACTAGACAATTGCACTGTTTCCTGTTCATCAAATAACCAGGTATGTCCTTGGCAAATGTGTTTTGAGACTGGAAGCTTTCTGAGACCACACAATTCTCAATCAAAAGCCAGGAAGTCTTCTGTGGTGTCCGTTGCATTGGGTGCATCAAAATGAATAATGCAGCATTATTGAAAAGGGCACAGATGCTGTTCTTTTAGTATTGCCCAAGACAAATATATTAAGGGGCCATTTTTTTTGCTGCTCCATTTTTTCCATTTTCTTATTTGAAAGTGTGTGATTTGATTTAAAATCTCATTTCTGGGAAGGGAGAGTTTTTGCAGTATATCATATGCAGATTTAGGCACCCTCCAAGCAACTGTAAAGGACTGCAGCATGTTATTTTTAAAGAGCTTATTTCACACTAAAATAAATAAGATGGCTATTATTAACATTAGTAGGAACAGTGCTTACCCAGTGTTGCACTTCCAACCCTAATTATTCTATTATTCTATGCTTCTTCTGTTACTGAAACAAAAAGAAGTGATGCTTACTTTTTGAAAATAGTGTCATTTCATGCAGTAGCAGATAACTCCCTCTAACTTGATTTTTACAAGTTAGAACTTCATAAGTTGCACTTGGTCTTTTTTTTGTCCTAGGAAAGAACTCTTTTCTTCTCTAGCAAAGAAGAAAAAAAACCACCAAAAGCCAACCCTTTTCCCTGCCCACCTCAAACAGAAAAGAAACCCAAACAATCTCTTTCTCTAAAACCTTTTGTATTTTTTCTGATGCCCAAAATGCCTGGGCACAATAGTACCTCACTGAAATTGCAATCTGACTATATACTACTTATGTGACCTGGGTTTCCATAAGCCGGAGTGCTTCCCTCAGTGATGCAACACTATCTTTTCCTAAAAAGAGAGGATTTATTTTATAAAAGTAATAAATTAGGTTACATTGTAATAGGAATAGTTCAGCCAGAAAGATGAAGCTGCAAAAAACCCTTGCAGTATAACCAGCAGAATGCTAGAGCCCACTCCACAAAAAAATAAAAAAGTAATATTCGGTAGTTTGCTGAAAATCTTATTACAGAGCATTTGAAAATACATTACTTATAATTAATATATAATTATAATATATTAATATACATATGCTATTTAAAATGACAATTATGTTGTTGAGGTTTTTTTTACTCAAAATACTTCAATGGTAGATTTTTTGTGGTGGTTTTTTTGGTCCCACTTTTATAAGGTCATTTGGTTTTAAAGCTTCAGGTCTTTGACACCAGGCCTCAGAAGATAATCTGCTCATTTCTCCTCACTAGTGATGATTCTTACTTTTATACTGCAATTCATCCACTAGAAAAACCTCCCCACTTTGACTAGCAAAATTTTTTCACAGTCAGTTTGATGTGGAAGTTCTGAAGAAATTCAGCGTGATTTTTACAAGATTCAATGACTGACTTCTAAAATATTAAAGCCCTTTAAATCTCCAAGGCAGTAGAGTTAATGCCATGGCTAGAAAAGAAAAAAACATATTAGATTTTTACTCACTACTGTTGGTTGCCCGCTTGGCCTTCTTTAATATATGTACAAGAGTTAAAAGCAATGGAGATAAGTGCTTAATGAATGCTATCAGGTTTTCAATACTGAATTTATGCAACAGATGGTTCTCAGGCAAAATAGGAGTACTGAAATATTTAAGAAATCACTATTATTTATGAAAAATTTCAGCCATTACCTACTTAGGTTGATGGTGATTAATTTAGAGCCAAGGCCAGTTGTATTGTTCTGCTCCTGATGGACATTTATAACACAGCATGCTGTCGTGACACTCCTTTGTTTAACACACTGCATACAATGTATTTATGTTAGAAGGAAACACCCTGGTACAGCCTGCCCTGCCATTGGCCAGGGCTGTCCTCTCAGTTCATTGCTGACGTTCATGCATTGCTAATCCTGGGCCTTCAGGAAGAATATTTTAACTGCCATACTATCAAATGCAAGGAAAGTTCAGGTCAGAACACTTAGTAAGAATAATACAAACCAATAAAGAATAGGATGAAATCTCAGCAGATGGGTGAGCACTAGAGCTAACAAGACCTCACATGTCATCAGTGTAGAATTCGTCAACACAATAAAAAGGAGTCCTTCTGGGAATCAGTTTTAACATCACAAAGAAAACTCTTAGCCTTGACACAGAGGAATTGTTTTACAAACATAAGGCTCAGAAACCTTTTTTTTTTACCTTTCCGTTTCCTTCCTTTTGTTTTGCTGTTCCAGTCAACCACAGTAAGACATGATTGACAACTTCTCAGTGATGCTGTGTTTCAAAGATCAGATTTCAAGGGTCTTCACTGGACCAGCTCTGTGGGAAGAGACCAAGATATAGGGAAGGGCAGGCCAGTGTCTGCAGGAGGCAAACCTTCTGCAAGAATAAAGCTGTATAATAAGAAGCAACAGGATGCAACACAGAATAAAATAGCAAAGAGAAGAGACGGAGGGGGGAATAAAATAGAAGCAAAAACATAGTAACACAGGACAAGCTATGATCAAACAGTAGAGGAGCTGGGGGAAAAAGAGAGCTAGAGAGAAAAGGATGTGTGTTCTCCTAAAATGCAAAAAGATCAGAAGAGAAGGAAAGGTGTAAAAGACAAAAGAGACTGCATTTTTCAAGGTTCAAGACTTCATTTATTACTCTGTTAGACAAGCTGTTGCTGTTCTATATAACTTGATAATAATCCATGATAAGGACTTAATGATAAGTCCTACTTTATGTAGGATTTATCAGCTTCGCTGAATAAAAAATGAAAGGAAAAAAAAATCTCTTAACAGCATATTGTTTGTGGCAAAACCTGTAACTCAAATGAAAGAAAAATCATTCTAATCCTTTTCGTTAAACAGCAAATCTTTGGAGGTTGAGGGAGAAAGGTGGAGTCTCTTATCAAGTCCACTGGGTTGTGCAGAAAAGTTTTAAGGCTCAGACTGGGATTCAGGAAGTACAGGCACATACCTGACCTCTGTCACTGATGCTCAGCTAGGGTCAGAGTCATTCTCAGTTCCTGGTCTTGTGTTACTCTCAGTTCTTCAGCACCGCCTTCCTCTCACTTATTTCCTCATTTGTGTAATTGATCTGTAAGCCCTTTGGGAACTGACAGCCTCTTGCCATAAGAGCATGAACTGCTGACAGCTTTTTAGCGCTCAGTCAAGTGTTAACTGCTGCCTGTTCACAAACTCATAACTCACATAAAAATTACTTTTGATTTTCTCTCTATTCAGCATGTTGCACCCTGCACCTGGCAGTGGACCGTAGGGTGGTGTCATGGTCCTGTGTGTGTGCCTGCAATACCATCCGCACTGCTGTCGCCAACTGCCTGTGTGCAAATGGCATGACACTGCCCTGCATGCTGACAGCTACCTCCAGCACCTCCTCCCTATTGGTTCTGGGGGTCCTGGACCTCCCTCTCCTTCACATGTGTATAGGTTTGGCAGGGCCTGCCTTTAGGTAGCAGGTGAGGGCCACCAAGCTGGCTCCTGTGAGGAAGCTGCTGGAAGCTCCCCAGAATGTCTGGCACAGCCAATGGCCAATGGCTCTGAAGATGGACACACTGCTGGCCAAAACTGGGCCAATCAGAGAGGCTGGTAACGCCTCTGTGATGAGATATTTCAGAAGAAAATCAAAGTCACAAGATTTTGGATTCTAGGCAGGGAAGACGAGGAGGTGAGAACATGTGAGGGAAACAACATGGAGACACCAAGGTCAGTGGAGAAGGAGAGGCAGGAGGTGCTCCAGGCGCCGGAGCCGAGGTTCCTCTGCAGGCCCTGGTGATGACCGTGGGGAAGCAGCTGTGCCCCTGCAGCCCACGGGGATCCACGGGGGATGCAGAGATCCACCCGCAGCCCGTGGGGGAGGTGCCCGTGCCGGAGCGGGCGGATGCCTGGAGGAGGCTGTGATCCAGTGGGAGACCCGGTGGAGAGAGAGGGCCCTTGCTCCCAGGCTGGAGCAGCCTGTCCTTGGAGGACCGCACCCCGTGGAAGAGCAGCAGCAGTTTTTGGGAGGGCTGTGTGCCCGCGGGAGGGGCTCACGCTGCAGCGGGTGCGGTGCGGCTGCTGCTCCTGAGAGTGGAGCCACGCCGGGGAAGGTCACAGAGAACTGTCTCCCGTGGGAGGGACCCCACGGCCTCACAGGGAAAGGACTCCTCTCCCGGAGCAGCAGAAGAGAATCTCGGTGATGGACTGACCAGACCCCCATGCCCTGTCTCCCTGCGCTGTTCATGGGAAGGAGGGAGGGGCTGAGGGGGGGGAAGGTGTTCTAAGGGCTTATTTTACTTCTCATTATCCTCCTCTGATTCTGTTAGTCATAAATTCACTTTGCAACTTGAGTTGAGCCTGTTTTGCCCTTGAAGTGTTTCTCCCGGAGCTTATCTCACTCATGAAGCCTTTGTTAATTTTTTTCCTTTTCCCTCCTCTCCCCAGCTGTGGCAGGGGAGGGTGAGCGAGCGGCTCTCGTGGGTACCTGGCGTTGGGCCGTTGTCAAACCACGACAATGTGGTAGGGGCAGACCAGACCTGCTGCAGCCATCTGAGAGTTAGGGAAAGAATGCCTGACTGCACCGGGGTGTGACACAAGGAGGAGACACGGTTCCCTCTTGTGAAACAAGTTTCCCCATGGCTGGGCTCCTGTGTGAGGAGTCATGGCTGCTGGCTACCTAAGCAATGTGAAAGAAAGATCTCTTTCCTATCCCTAGATACTTTAATTTCCAAGAAACATTCCATTTCCGGTACTTACACAACAACTTCTTCGGTATTAGTACAGTGAAAAGCAAATGGTGTTGGCATTTGCAAAACGCAGCCTAAATCATAGCATCATAAAACATCCTGAGTTGGAAGGGACCCATCAGGATTATCGAGTCCAACTCCGGGCCCTGTGCAGGACACTCCAAGGAGTCACACCATGTGCCTGAGAGTGTTGTTCAAATGCTTCTTGGGCTCTGTCAGGCTGGTCCTGTGACCACTTCCCTGGGGAGCCTGTTCCAGTGCCTAACAACCACTGGGGGAAAAATCTTTTTCTGATATCCAACGTAAACCTCCCCTGACACAACTTCAGACCATTCCCTCACATTCTGTCACCAGTCACCACAGAGAAGAGGTCAGTGTCTGCCCCTCCTCTTCCCTTCACAAGGAAGCTGTAACTGCAATGAAGTGTCCCCTCAGTCTCCTCTCCTCCAGGCTGAACAGACCAAGTGACCTCAGCCACTCCTCATATGGCTTCACCTTGAGACCCTTCACCATCCTTGCAGCTCTCCTTTTGACACACTGTAAGAGCTTTATGTCTTGTGGTACCCAAGACTCCCCCCAGCACTCAAAGTGAGGTTGCACCAGTGCAGAGCAGAAAGGGACAATCAGATTTTTTCTGAACTTTTGCTGAGTTTGTTGTTTAGTTCCACCAAAGCTAGTGTTGCTCTTGCTTATTGGCAGCGTACAGTTCTATGAGACCATTTTTATTAACATGAACCACATGTACTCTGATGTTTCTTATCTTCGCATCTTTGATCTTGTGAGGAGGTGAAAGCTGTGGTGCACTTAGAAGCATTCTTAAAGGAAAAATGAGAAACACAACCTATGTTTTTTGTTTAGATTAAAAATATTTTGCATTGTTTGTATTTTGCCATGTTGGCTTCAGCATAACAGAAATAAGCCCATGGAAGAGGCTTATCAGCCTCAGGAACCACAGTCAGCCAGGTACAATATGTCATCATCATTCACTTTCTATTAAAACCACTACAGCTTGTACACTGGACTCAGCTCCTACTATGCCTTTGCTGGGAATCACAAACTTGGTGGACTGAGAGTCACACCAAGAAGCCTGCTTCTGTTGATAAGCAAGTATCACTGGGATGAAAGGAGACGAGATAAAGCATTGCTCTATAAGACAGAAGGACGGTGCCATCCTCAGTGTTATCAATTATGTGAGAGTAGTTACTTCTGAGGAGCAAGCACACATAGATTGCATGAACATATTTAGCTGACATAATAAGGAGTCTGAATGCAAATTAAATATGTAAACAAAGAAATTAAGTCATTAGCACATTTTCATGAGCTTAAATAATAAAGTTCCTCTGGACTTTCTGAAAACAGTGTCAAGTGATAGATTTTAAAATGAGGCTGAAGTAGCAGCAGTCTGACCACATGGAACAGAAGGCTAATAGAAGGGATGGATAGACAAAAAAAGGATGTGAAAAGAAATCCATATGCGTGAGGAAAGCAACTCGCACAAATTTAAATATTTTATACTATATATAGCTAATACCTAGAAAAGAACAACAAGCTAAAAAGTTTATAGAATTGCATTTGGAGATTTGTCAAAAAGCTGTGTCAAACAGTACAGCACAGCAAGATTTTCAAGATGAAATTTAAATATATAGTTAATGTAGGAGAAGTTGTTGAATGGGTACTAGTGTATGTTCACTTTCTACCTGTTTAAAATAGTTTACTTTCCTGTGTGCATCTCAGTGAGGCCTGCAGTGCAAAGTCACAGTATTTCTACATGTGATAACTGAGCACATTCTATCTCAAACCTCTGGTTTCTTCAGAGTGAAAACACCTATGCCAGATTATAAACACGAGCCTCTGACACCAAATAAATGAGGCAAAAAAAGAAAAACAAACAAATAAAAGAGCCCCACAAACAGTTTTCCTATAGTTAACTTCAAAGCTAAGGAGGTTCTAGAAAATTGTTCTGCTGCAATATCACACTCCTGCTGAGTAAAAACACTGAACATCATCACAGTTTAGGCATCAACAGTTACGTCTAGCTATCTGGAGTGATAGGTGAATCCAATGTCCTGCTAGTAAGAGTGGTCAAGATATGAAAAATCCACATCTGCCTATTTCCATTTACAGCAGTGGTGCAGACATGCAGAACTTCTCTCCAGCCACCTACTTCCTTGAGAGAGCCCTTTCAGTAAGAATATTATGCTTAGTTCAGAAAACTGATTATACCTTTGATTGCAGTTAATGATTTGGTATCGTTAGCTAAATGCTTTTTCTCAAAATGTGCTGCCATAAAATCTGCAGCTCAGGCAGCAGTTTCTTATGAGCAAGGTCAGCAGAACTGAACAACAACAGGCATGTGTAAGGACATATGAGCAATGTGAGCCATCATCCCAGTATCACCGTGGTTGTCACATACGATAATCTTAGCTTTAGCAGCATGCCTTTTAATTCAAACCTGTTTCTCTGTCACTTTCATTACATGGTTTATTTAGTTTCGTAAGCCAAGAGTAATAGAAATAAGTTCAGAGAAGGCATTATATATATATAGATAGATAGACAGATAGATATAGATGATACAGATATAGATAAGATATGTAAGTAAAGGAACACCTAGTTTATCAGCCTGAGGCTCTCCTCTATTCACTAATTCTCCAAATGTCTGTCTTAAAGCTGGCAAAATTGGTAATTTTCAATTTGGTTAAGTATTTTTAGTCTAATTTTGTGAGACCACAAGACCAACCTCTTGTGCTAGCACAATTTTTCTTGTGTCATCTTCAGATTAGAGAAGATGATGGAGCTGTAATTACCTAGAAGGTAACTGAGATAGTATGAGAATGCCTTTCTCTGTGATTCTCTGCAGTGGACTTCAGCCCCCAAAGTTAAAAATGAGGAAAGTGCTTTGCTGCAATTTTTGAAATCCTGGGTGTAGAGATCCAGTCAATCTGGAAGACAAGGTCACCTTGCTAGCCCTGACAGCATCAACATACAGAGTCAAGGCAAGAGTGCCAAACTGAAACAGAACATCTTCCCAGAAGATGGGATAAGGAGGTATCAGTCATAGTTCCTACTCCATAGATGTTTCTTAGCAGATTACATGCACAATGCTGCTTACTCAGACTCTCTTATAATCTCACTGGCCTTCTACTAATTTTAATTAGGTCTGACAAGAGCTTACTGTATTAATACTTCAATTTTTTCTTCCATTTCTTCTTTCACACTCTTACATGCCCTTTGTACTACTCTGAAAATAAGAGATGCTGCTGATGTTGTGCTCAGAGCCCAGACTCCAGATGCCAGACTGCAAAAATCTGTGTACACTGATTGTGGATACAAAGTAACATATCCCCAAATCATGTGGAAAGAAGGAAACCCACTGCATCCTACAGATCTGTGCTGTTTTTCCTAGCTAGGAAGTCTGCTTCTCTATCACTTACAATCACAACAAAACACATTAAATCAGTATGTTCTATTTTATAAAGGAAATAATTTTACCTTGCAGGGATTCAAAAGTCTAAAGAAAATACCATCTTATTATCGTGTTTTAACTTCACAAAATAAAGTCTCACTCAATTTACAGCTGGTTTCTTAGTGTCTTTATAACCAGTATATTCATGTCAGCAATCAGATCCATGAATATTTTTGTGTTTAATAGGTATAATTTCCATGAATCACTAATGGAATGAGTAGGAGGACATAATATGCATGCAAAAAAATGTGGTAGTGCCCTTTAGAATCCTGGAGGGATTTCATCAGCACAAACCAGTCTGCTTCTTTACTTTACAAAGCCAGGGATTTTCTCTCAAGTAGGAATTTCACAGGAATCTGTAATGCATCTCTGGGAGGACACACTGACATTTTATTCATCTTTTGTGAACAATATTTAATTTAAAAAAAACCCCAACCATTTTAGCAAAGCTAAAACTTAGATATAGGGAAATAAAGCTGTTTCATAGCCTAGAAAAACATCAAGCAGTTTGGCTAACATAGCCATTTTTTTCTCCAAATTTAATACAAGATAATGGGGTGTAAATGCTCAGGTCCTATGTTAGCTCTAGAGGACTGAATAATTGGAAGGGGAATTAGTTCATTAATGCTCTAAGAACTTACCAGTACTTCATCACAAAGAGAAAGGGGTAGAAATAATTCAGTTACAGTAGAGCTTCATTTCAGTCATAAACTGTAAGCAAGATTCAGCACTTTGATTTTCCTAGAGCTCCACATTGACTTTAATTGGCTTTGGATCAAGACTACACTAAGCCTCTTCATGTCCGGTGTTTATAGACTGTGTTCTGTCTGTGAGGCATAATCATATACTTTAAAAGGGCTTATCACTGCCTAGTGATAACTGCAGGTAATGGGCAACCTTTTCTCTTCCCCTAATACTCACAAGGTAAGAATCACCAGTAGCCTCTTGCTCTTAATTGTCCATATATTTCTGTCCTGTTTCCTGCCACACATAAAAACTCCTCCCTAATAACTGACCCTGCCAAAGGACTGCTATGTATATTACTTACAAATCTTCAACAATCCCTTTGAGGAAGAAGAGTCTCTACAGATACTTCTTTTCCCAGCTGGCAGCACCTCCATTATGGGAGGAACATTTATCAGTCTGTAAGAACTCTCTGCGACACTTGGCACATAAAGAAGAAGACCAAAATTTGCTCCCTTTTGAGTGCACAATGGCTTAGTAGTTACTCCTTTTCAGTTAGGTAGGTGGGTAGGCTGAGGACAGCTTCTGGGACCCAGTGTACTCTTAATTTGAATATACCAAGAGCCAGTGAAACATGGGCATTTCCATTATAATGCAGTAGACCAGGAAAGTGTGAAACCATCCTTTGGTTCAACAGGAAAGGAAAAACACATCCTATGTGAAACTTAACATTGTATAGACTGGTGAGCATGCAGTGACTACTCATCACACACAAATAAGAATCATTTGGAGGAGAGGAGAAACTGAAAAGTGGAATTAACCAAGGGAATTGAGTTATTTGAAAAACCTGAGTATTTACTACTGGTAAAATAAGCACTAAGAATGTCCCTAAGGTTCTTGGAAAACAAAGAAGGACCCTTCACACTCTTCCCCTGCCACAGCATAGGGTCCCTCTCACAGGACAGAGTTCTCCACAAACTTCTTCAAAGTGAGTCCTTCCATGGGCTGGAGTTCTTTATGAACTGGTCGAGCATGTGTCTGTCCCATAGTGCAGTCATTCAGAAGCTGATTGTTCCAATGTGGCTCCCCTGCAGGATCACAAATCCTGCCAGAAAATCTGCTCCAACCTGGACTCTTCTCTCCACAGGACCAATGGTCCAGCCAGGAGCCTGCCCTACTGCAGGCTTTCCACAGGGTCACAGTCCAGTTCAGGCATCCACCTGGTCCAGCCTGGAAGTCCTCCGTGGGCTGCATGTGGATCTCTGCTCCATCTGGGGTTTCATTGGGCTGCAGGGGTGCAGCCTGACTGACCATGGGCTGCACCACAGGCTGCCAGAGAATCTCAGCTCTGGTGCCTGAGAAACCTCCTCCCCCTCCTCTTCACTGCCCTTGGTATCTGCAGAGCTGTTACTCCCACATGTTCTCACTCTTCTTCTGAATGAAGTTGCTGGGTATTTTTTCCCCTCTTCTATAACGGATTGTCCCAGTGGTGATACCATCTGGTATCACTGATGGGCTCAGTTACAGCCAACAGCAGGTCTGTCCTGGAGCCATCTAGCAATGGTTCCATTAGACACAAGAGAAGCTTCTAGAGGCTTCTCAAATAAGCTGTCACCCCTATAGTGCACCACACTACCCAGATCTTGCCATGCAAACCAAATAAAGCAGTGTAAGCAGAAAGCTGGTGAGTCCAGTAATTGTTTTTTTCCAAGGCAGAAGATCTGATGAATTAGCAGGTGGGATTCCACAGCAGGCTCAGCTAAGTAGCTATTTAAAGGCATGCCTGCACCACAACAAAGGAACAGCAATTAGAAAGACCTTTTCTACTGATATCCATTACTCTTACACAGTTGTCCTTTTTGTGATAGCAGCATAGAAGGAAAGATGCCTGAAGTAATTGCAATTGCATTATCATGTTTAAGCTCATTTTACCAGAGCTTTCTGAACATCATCTTCCATTTTACGAAGGAAGTAAAGCTGAATAGGATTATTACAAGCTCTCTAGGCCAATCCATCACTGATACCTGTGGAGTTATGCCAAAAATTAATCTTGTGCCTGAAATTAGGTATAAATTAAATATTTATTCAAATAATTAAATAATATATTGTAAGCACACTACTTTGAAAAGCAAATCACTTACAAGAAATCTGCTACCAAGACATTCAGATTGCAAGGTAACCTGACAACTTAGTACAAATATGTGTTCCTGATGTGCAGGTATTTTAAAGGAGACTCATTAAATTAGAAATTCAGTTCAAGCACAGGTATTGCACTGCATTTAATGAATGAGGTGGGAATAAAAGGGGAGAAATTGGGCACCCATAAGACAACTATTATGCACAAACAGAATTTTAAAACATGACAGTTAGGTAGAAGACAAGCGGACACACTATAAAATTCACATTAGAGGGCTTGTTTGTGCTTGTTATAAAGGAAATAAAATACATATAGCATGAATGCAAATTATTACTTTAATGAAATAAAAGAGGAGCACAAGTATGAGTTTGTGTTAGCTGCTGTACACAGTTAAAAAGCTCATGAGTGTCGATCCCAGTGTGTGTAAGGCTGGTGGGGTGGGTTGACCCTGGCTGGATGCCAGTGCCCAGCAAAGCTGCTCTATCACTGCCCTCCTCAGCTGAACATGGGAGAGAAAATAAACCAAGGGCTTGTGGGTTGGGATAAGGACAGGGAGAGATTGCTTACCAGTTACAGGCATGGGCACAACTCAACTCAAGGAAATTAGTTTAATTTATTCCCCATCAAGTCAGAGTGGTACAAAGAGAAATAAAACCAAATCCTAAAAACACCATGGCCCTACCCCTTTCTTCTTCCTGGGCTCATCTTTCCTCCTGATTGTCTCTATGTGCTCCCAGTCTGTGGCACAGGATGACAAGGACTGGGGCCTACGCTCAGTTCATCATATGTTGTCTCTGATGCTCCTATCCCGTCAGTGGAAGGACTCATCACACTCCTTCCCTGCTCCAATGTAGGGTCCCTCCCACAGTAGTCCTTCCCAAACTGCTCCAGGGCAGGTCCTTTCCATGGGCTGAAGTTCTTCATGAACTCCTCCAGCATGGGTCTCTCTCATGGTGCAGTCGTTCAGGAATAGACTGTACAAGTTCCTTGAGGGGTCACAAGTCCTGACAACAAACCTGCTCCAGCATGGGCTCTTCTCTCCATGGGGCCACAAGTTCTGCCAGAAGCCTGCTCCAGTGTCAGCTTTCCATGGGGTCACAGCATCCACCTGCTCCAGCATGGGAGTCCTCCACTGGATCTCACCATGGTCTGCACTGGGGCTGCAGGGGCATCTCTGCTCCAGTGCCTGGAGCACCTCCTGCGGCTCCTTCTTTACTGGCCTTGGTGTCTGCAGGGCTGTTCTTCTCACTTACTATCACTCCTCTCTTCTCTGATGGCAATTGCTGTTGCACAGTAACTTCTCCCCCCTTCCTCAATATCTTATCACATTTAGTGATAGGGACTTGGCTACCAACAGGCCTGGCCTGGGGCTTCCAGCAGCTTCTCACACAAGGCACCTCTGTAACCCTCCTGCTACCAAGACCTTGCCATGCCTACCCAATACAGACAGGTCTCTAAGAAAAGCTGAAGTGTGATAACAAAACAGATAAAATTAAAGTGACATGAAATTCCTAGATTTTTAGCCAAATGTGGAAAATATCTGACATGAAGGGATAGATAGTCAGGATTTTTTGTATTAATTTTAGCTTTCAGACTGGAAAAAAACATTGCTGATTTCTGATAGGGTCTTTTTTCAATACAATCTTTCTTCCAATCATGGAAAAAACTGGAACAGCACATTGGATGCAGACAGGATTGAATACAATAGGTAAGAAAAAATAATGAATGGCACAGTGAAAAGTACTAGATTGGTTAGCATAAATTTGGACAAAACTAGAATAATATACAATTTCCCTTAAAAGACATGAAGAACTGAACCTTCCAAAGTATAATAATCCTGGCAGTAATGTAAATTTACTTGATTTTTTAAATTGTGAGTGTCAAAAATATCTTGAAACTTCTATTTGGCAAGTTTCTCCGTAGGAACATGCTTCTTGTGAAATGGATGGCTACAGGTAACTGATTCTCAGAAAACTGACCCAGTAGGCAAGGATTGTGAACTAGGTCACAGAAAGAAAACCTTTTTTTTCTGAGTGGATATAAATGTATTGTGAAGCATTACTGGGTCTGTCTGGAACATACCATGAACACTGTACACCTTGTATGTAAAAAAGAGTAAGGCTAAAAGAGGTTTTTTCCCAACTAACAAACAGAACTTGAGATGCAGTTAGGAAACTCTTGCAAATGCTTACAGATGGAAGCAGAAAATACTAGCAGAGAAAACGGACCTTGTGACGGCCTTGTAATATTTTTTCCTATTTTCTATCTTTAGTACTTGGATACATGCTTTAGTAAGTGAAGTGCTCATGGGTGCATATGCAAGTACAAAATCTACTTTTTTTCCCCCCCAGAATGTATCTATCAAATGTAGCTTTTCTGGAGAGGATATATTACTAGAGGGGTATCTAGGTGATCATCTTGAATCAAATTATTTAATCTTTCCTTTTCCTTTCTGCTATTGTGACCTTTTGTTGTACTTACAGCAGGAGGAGGTGAGAAGTAATAAAAATCAAGTGAGAGGATGATTTTTTGAATCCTCAGTGCTCCTTTTACGGTACTCTTCCATCAAGACTTATTGTCCCAGCTGTAGTTAAAATAATTACAGAGCAATTACAGTCTAATGAGGAAGAATGGTGCAATCTACTCAAAATGAGTAAGAGAGAGAAAGTAGTATTCCTCGGGACTGATGAAGCCACCTTATATGCATGTTACCAACCTGGAAAGACAACAAGAAATCTAATGTGTTTGGCAGCTAAAAGCATCAGCCAGTACTAAACATTTTCCATACAAAGGGAGACAGATAATTCCTGCTTCAAAGAGCTGTCCTTAAAAACTAAAACACTGGTACAGAGAATCTGTGACATGTCTAAAAAAAAGTAATTTACTTTTACATTTTCCCCTTTTATATTATTTAAATCCACAAAGTAGTCAGAGTAATAAGATTTTTAAACGTTTTGTAAAAAACTTGTGATTTCATGACTTATCTTTGCAAGGATGTATTCTGAACTTAGAAGGTGATCTCACATTGACCAGAAGGGAAAAAATGAAACATGAAGGGTTGCCTGACTTCCAGGAAGTCTTCAGTTCGTAAGTGCTGAACATCCTGTTGGAGATAGGATTATTGTTTGGAAGCCATTTGGTGTGAGTGCACACTGCCAGCTACAATGCAGTATTGAGATGCTTGATCTGGCTCTCATCGGAGTAAAAGCACAGTTACAACTAAGGGCAAACGTCTCAAAGCTATATTGCAGCTCCTAAGTGCAAATTTACTTTAGTCAGATAATGATTTTTGTTCCGTTTCAGGACCCATTATTCAATGCAGCTGACAATCTGTATCACCGTAGATACAAACTCGTATCTTGCTCTTCAACTCGTAAATCGCTTGCCCACCCACTTTGCGTAAATGAAGATTCCCATGGAATACAAGGGAAGTCTCTTTGCTGCATGGACTCATCAAATTATGGCAGTTTTTCTCTCCAATCAGCATTTAGTTCAAATTCTAAATTTAGTGATAACACGATTAAATTGATGAGTTTCTGGATGAAGCCCAGGTTTGTAGGAATGGTAAAGCAATAAACCTTGCGAAGTTATAGTGATGCTACTGCTGTGCACTGTAGGCATAAATCTCAGCCTTCCCTCCTACCTCTTCCCTTCTACTCTCCTGAAGTTTTTTTTATTCTGCTCATTATTTCTTATCTTCTGAATATAAATTGGCTTTGCATCCCTTTGTGGTTGCATTTTAACGCACCTCCTGGACATCCAGCAGAGCAGAAGCAAAGCCCAACAATGAGAAACACTAAGAACTGCAGATGTTTAAATCACTTGCAGTCAAAAGTGACTGTGGTGCATTCTCAGCATTATCATTTGTTCCTTTTAGAAACAGATCATGCAGACACCCCAATAATTAAATCACTTACTTACTGGGAGTTACAGCAATTGGTAATGATCAAGACATTGTACAATCAGCAGGCTGTACTCATTTGTTCTGCTGCTTAACATCACCACTGTGAGAACAACATTGTTTATTATGGCTCACAGGCAGTAATCATTTTATGTAACATGAGGATTTTTTTCACTCAATTGCTTTCATGCTTTAGGCTGATGAGAATAATCATCATGCAACAATTACTTGCACCTCTACAGATGATGCTCAAGAGTTCAGGTCACTGAATATACAGTATATACATTTTTATTGGGGTACATGTTGTCCTTTTGCACCTTTTAATGGAAAAGAATACAAATCTGGATCACTGCTTTCTTTTCCCTTGTGTTGAGAAGCTTTATTAAAATCAAATGACTAACAGTGTCCAGTAGCAGAACATCTTCAGTTCTATGAAAGAATTCAGAAGCTAAAGATGAGGTGAAGGATTAGCTATGCAACTTTGACTTACGACATGTTCAGAAATGAAATATCTAAATCCACTGGGCTCTGACTTGGTTTGAGGATTTATTTATGAATAATTCAAGATCTACTCATTTTAATTATAGGCAGCTGAAAATACTCCACCAATCTTTTCAGCAAATAGGTATGTTAAGCACTGTATTATTCCATGCTCTCACTTTTTGGTCTGCTAGTAGCAGCTGACCATAAATACACATTGCATCTCAAAAGGTTTGCACCTCATGTCCCGTTCAGCATTAAAAATAATGCTACATGAGCTTGTAATTGATACTGTAAGCAAACTTTTGCTCTAACAATGGAGGCAAAACATGCATGAGGTTGAGAAGTACTTAACTGAAATGATCATTTGAGAGTAAGGGGGTCCATTTTATCATAATTTAACTTCATAAAGAGGCAAATTTACACAGAAGCATTTTCATCCTGGAAAAGAGAATTCCAGGCTAGGCTCTCTGCACAAGTCCATTGATTCAATTCACTCTAAGAATTCAAAGTTAAAAGATAGATGAGATTCATGAAGGCAGATGCCTGGGATAAGGCAGCAGAGGATTTCATAGGGTACTAAAAATAGTTCATAATTTAAGTATATTTTGTTCACTTCACTCCTTTCCATAATTTCCCTCACACAGATGCAAAGAAAGAAGAGCTGTTTTCATCTGTAGATTTTAATACAAAGTAGATATGCTTTCATGACAAAGAAATTCAGGGATTAATGTTTCTAGGTAATGGGGCATAATGGAAGGAGGTACAGAAAACAGAAAATTTAAGTCAAAATTGGCTTTGTTACAAAGTAGGAGCAGATGAAAGAAAATGAAACTGGAAGCACAGGTACAAATTAGACAATATATGGACCTCAAACTATGATCAAGAGCTTTGCAAAAAAAAAAAAAAAAAAGGAGTGTAATGTAGGAATCTTTCTACAGTGGCAATATATTTGAATACCTGTGAGAACAACATCTGAGAAACTCAGGAGAAGACTGGCGTGCAGGGCACTTGGTGGTGAGAGAAAAGCCACTTAAGACAGTGGAGAAGATAAGAAAACGATGATATTTAAGGGGAAAAGAAGGAAGAAAGGGCTCAGGCTGCCTTGACTGTATGGGAACAGCTGAGGACAAAAATAACAGATAGCAAATCGGGTCTTTTCTGTAGTGATGACATTAAAACATCGGTAACCAAGATAACTTGCTTATCACAAAGAGATACATATCTACTATAATAAAGTGACAATAGTGCAATATAAATTACTTTCCAAAACTGTGGTATACTGAAGACTTGTTTTTATTAGGCTGCATATGTGAGCAATCTCTTTGTGCTACTGTGAACAAATGGGGATTTTGTATATAAACCCCTTTTGCATATACTCACTAGCCCATTGCTGCCCAGGCTGGTCTTTGTTTCTGATACCTCCTGACCTTGTGCTGGCCACAGCTATCATGGCTAGTGCCTGTGTGAGTTCCTGTGCCAGCTAATTATAAATGAAAGATACTATGAAGCATTAAAAACCTGATGCTTTTTATGCAACTCCTTCTTCATGTCTGGGTCCACTTTTTCTAAACTCTCAAAGATGAATAAGTCAAGTCAAATCTTCCTGGTTTTATTACCTGTTCAGAGACAAGAAACGCTCTGCTGTTCACAGGAGAACATTTTGAACTTCAAATACTGTGTTGAGTAGACAGTATTTATTAGGGGCAAAGTGAGATTGAGAGAAAAAGAGAGAAATCTATAATCACAGGAAGGGTACAAAGTCAAAATCCAGCAACACTATTCAGACCAAAGAGCAGTGGACTTATTATCCATACAAACATGAAATTATATATCTCCCAGCAAGTCTGACCCTAACACTGACTGCATTCGTGACACCTGTTTGATGACATCATATTTTTTCAGATTTCAGGTAGCTCAGTTATTCTGTAGAGCCAGTCAGACTTTTTTTATACCCTTTTCTGCCACACCTGATTAGTCCCATTGAAGAAGAGAAATAAATCCAGTCTTCTGCAATGCTAGGCTATTACCATTGCATAGGAACGATAATCATCCATCACAGAAAATCCATATAAAGTTGATATTAGGTGTTCTAAAACAATTTGGCAATAAGATTGTTCAAGGCCATATCTTGTTGTAACCCACCTGCTCCCAGCAGCCTCCTGTTCCTACAAACACAGTGAATCACAGAGAGGGAATAGAGAAGCTACTAAAGCTCTGTTGGTGACCAAGGGCCAGAGAGCAGCAGAATACTGCTTCTGAGCAGAGTAAATGTGGAAAGCAACAGTTAACCTTAGAAAGAAGAAAGCATGGAGATGCTAGAAAGACAGAAGAACATTTAAACTGTTCTTTCACTAAAACATGTAAGTAGTATAAATGTCCAATCAACTCCTTAGGTATGAAAAACAAAACCCCAAACCTAAAGCAAGCCCTTCTGAAAACACCACACTTTAGGATGAGTCTGCTGAAGGGTTCTTTCTTTCACTTCTGGAGTGATCACATCCCATGCTGCATTAAATGAGGCACTTTGGTTTCTCCCTCTTTTCTACGGTTTCTCAGCTGAAAATAGCGGAAAACTCAAGTTCTAGCATTGAAGAAGTGCTGTGTAGTAATGAAATACTCTAGCAACACTGCTATATTAATACTTTAATTAATGAAATAATTATGTTGTCATAATTTAATAAAGGAAAGTGGTGTAGAATGTAATAAGGCAATCACAGAAATGACAGTGGAGATTTCTTTTGTAAACTAATGGCATGTACTCATATATCAGTGTTCACCATTTTAACTGAGAACAAAATAAAACAACCCCTCAACAGAAAAGCCGTTATTTCTTCTAATAATGAAACGTGAAATTATTTTATAAGGAAGTTGTGTATTTTTATGAGTAACAAAAACCAAAAAGCAAACAAACAAAATAACCCCAAACCAAACCAAACCAAACCAACCAACCAACCAAAAACCAAAATCAAAAACCAAAAAGAACACCACCACCAAAAGAAATCTATAATGGGAAGCACTTTTGAATACAGGCAACTGATACTATTAACCTCTGAGATTTTTGGAACATAATTATGTCAGTATAAATTTCTGATAACATGTATTATGATGTAGTCAACTTGTTAAAAAAAAAAATCAGCCTTGAAATAGGAAGCTTAATGTTACCATAGAAAGTCAGACATTGGAACATCAGTGAGGATCAACATCTACCTTCATTTTTCAGTGTACAGGAAATCCCTTCTTATTTGGAACCTTTAAATTTGTACGTGGATCTTTTTTAGCTAATTACTTGAATGTAAAGGCCATGTTAACTTGTTTTTAATATGTCAAATGGAATTTAAATTCTAAAGACGGCAGGGACCATTAGGACCTCTTAATCAGACTTGTGTTCTATCCTCTGAATTCCATCAAGTCAAGTTTCTTAACAGGTTTCATATCCCAGGAGATGAAGTTAGGCTCTGCCACTTCCTGTCCTGCATTAGGTTGATATAAATCTGATACAGGTCAGAACACAGTTATCATCAGAGCACAGTTATCCTCAGAGCTGGGGTGGGAATTAGCAGCAGAGCATTTTGTGAATTATCTGAACCTCTTTTCAGGTTCAGGTTCTCTCAAACAACTGGCAAATCTGGGATAGTCTTAAACTTTAGTGCAGGTAATTTTAAAATCCTGTCAGGTTTTTGTTTCATTACATATTAAAATATTTAAGTAGTTTTATTTGCAGTTTGATAATCAGTAGATAATGCATAGATTTTCGGAGACTGCACCAAAAATTTTGAGCATGAACCCTTCCATTAAAATTCTTGTTTCTCCATCAGTATTCATGTTTTATACTCCTCAGGCTACACAATCTTCTTTCACAAAACTAAAACAAATGGTGTGTGAAACACATTTCTGTTATCTTCACTTTACAGGTGTTAGAATGGACACCAAGGTAAAACAAATGATTCTTTCAAGGTCCTGAAGGAAGCCTGCCTTTGAGGCAAGAAATCTATATTTTTGAAGTTTCAGGACAGTGTGATAATAACCAGGAACTCATTTTTATCATTATTCAAGTGGTGTTAATAATGGTAAGTGCTCTTACCATTATTTCTTCTTTGGTTTTCTAGAGAAAAGACATGTTAAACAGCCTTAGTGTTTTAAAAGTGTTGGTATCTGTAAACCTAGAACTCATCTTTTGCTTTGCTCCATTTGGGGAAAAAAACAAAACAAAACAAAACAAAACAAAACCAAAACAACAAAAGCAAGAGATCAGTGAACTTTGACCAGTGAATTTGTCCTGAGTGACCTCTTCTGATTTGCTCCTCAGAGAGATTTGTGTAACTGGACCAAAAGAACTTTATGTGAGCTGGCAGGACTTCTTCATAACATGGGCTTTGAAAATTTTACTGCAAAAAATCTAGGAGTTCAAATTTGATCAAATAAACATTCTAAACAGACATAAACTCAATTAGTTGTAAGTTTCCTAAGCTCCTAGATGAACCAACTGGGAAAACAAAAAGCGCTTTCTCATTTATTTATTTATTTGTTTATTTACTTATTAACTTGGATAATCCTTGAAAAGCTTTTAAGCCACTTTAAACTCAGTGTTGAAACTTAACAATGTTCATTCATGACAAGACTGCTGTGCAAATGGAAATGGGACTTCTGATCACTGTCTGATAAAGAGCATCTATCCATTTTTCATTGATTGCAGAATATTGCCATTTCCTGTTGGCCAATGCTGATGACAGAAATGTTTTACAGTCTGTTGTTCAGAGTTTACACAACAAGGTACTCAAACATTCCAATAGCGTACAGCTAAACAGATCTCAACACTTTATTTATTGTTACATCTATTCACCAGTACTTCTAATAATTACAGAGTGCTATTCACATTATTTGCCAATTTGGTGAAAATGTATTCATATTTTTACGTTAACAGACCTTTGTGTGTTCTGATTTTAAAAATTAGGACTTTGTTCAAATACCTTAGAATTATATGTCTGTAGTCTACAGTTGCAGAAGACATGGTTATTTAAAGCATACCATAACATATGTTGTTTATAATATTGCCTGTAAATTCTTCTCAGTTCCTCAGTGGACAAGCAAGCAGCACCGAATATGTGCCTTGGGCAAAGCAAAGGAGTCTATACTAAGTTTCCATCCAACAATGCAGTAGGACTGTGGCTAGAGAGGATTCAGACTTGATCAGATTTCGACCTTTATTCTAATGTAACTCTTACCTCCTTGAAGGTACATAATATTGCTTTCTCAATTACATTATGTTTTTCTTATTGAAAAGGCAGACTGATTCTTTAAAAGTTAAATAGATTTCTACAAATCTTTAATTGGATAGTTTATACCTCCATCCAATGATGATATTTAATTATTTTGTATGGGGAGGCAGTGTTCTATAGCTGTAGGACAGAAACACTACAGGTAGAAGACACTTCTTAGAGAAAAAGTGCATTTTTTACAGAATGACAGAATGGGTAAGATTGGAAGGGTCCACTGGAGCTCATTTAGTCCAATCTTCCTGCTCAAACAGGATCCCCTAGAGCACATTACTTGGGGTTGTGTCCAGAAGCTTTCTGAATATCTCCAAAGAAGGAGACTCCACAAGCTCTCTAGGCAATCTGATCTAGTGCATGGTCACCTGCATAGTAAAGAAATTCTTTCTCATGTTTGGGTAGAACTTCCTGTGCATCAGTTTCTGCTTGGTGCCTCTTGTCCTGTTGCTCGGCACCATCAAGAAGAGCCTGGATCCATCCTCTTGACACCCTCTCTTCAGACACTTGTATACATGGGTAAGGTCCCCTCTAAGCCTTCTCTTCTCCAGGCTGAACAGGCCCAGATCCCTCAGCTTTTCCTCATGAGACAGATGCTCCAGTCCCCCTGTCAACTTTGTTGCCTTCCACTGCATGCACTCCAGGATCTCCTGGTCTCTCTTGTACTGAGGAGCCCAGAACTGGACACAGCATTCCATTCTATTTATTCCTTCAAACATTTTTACTAATTCAGTTGGCTGACTAATAGTAAGGATGTCTCTTTTTCTTTCAGGCAGTACTTAATAGGCTTAAGTAAAACCATCTTATGATTTTTCCTTAAAAACAAACAAACAGACAAAAGAACCTCAAAACCACACTGAACATCATTGCCATGTTTTCATAGCAAGATTTCAGGCAACTGTTTCAATACGATTCACATCCTATTCACAGCAAAATTATTTGAGAAGAGTAAGCTTCTCACAGTCCTCTGGAAATATGCTTCTTTATGTTCCACTTTTCCTATCAATTCCTGAGGAAAAATAAAGCCCAGCAGTCTTTTCTAACCAAATAAACATCAACATATATATTCAAATTATGCTTATTGGCAGAGGACAGTGCTTTCTTAAGTAGTATAGCTTTATTACGTAGTATAGCTTCATTTTCACAAGGGACCAATACTAAATGAAACCCTAATCCACTACAAAATAGTGGTTATTTAGCCCATTTAGTGGTTATTTCTGCACTTAAAAAAACAGTTAGCCCGAAATGTATAGAAAATTTTTAAGCTAACTCTGACATATGTCCTGATTATACATTTGGAAAAACAACTTTCCTTATTAAGTTTGAAAGTAGGGATACATGCAACAATATATATTCAGATCTGTGTACACTACCTGCAGAGCTGCACAACTGCAGCTGGTCTACAGCAAGCTAAGCATGCACCTGCCATTCCACGTATCTCTTCACTAAAAGCTAGGTGCTTCCAGGTTTTGGTTTAGAGCTGGAGGTCCCACAAGCAAGCTGCTAAAGTGCTCAGAAAGGTGTAAGATAGGAAAAGCTAGTAGATAACAACAGCTAATAAAAAAAAATATTCTCAAGACATCTCTCAAGTTATTTCTTAAGTAATTGCCCAATTTTGGCTTTTTGACACTATCTGAAAGATTGAAGTGTTTATCTGGAAATTACCTAGCAGCTACAAAAGGCAAAGGACACATCCAAAGAAGACTCATGTGAGCTTTTATAAAAGGCACAGGTAAGATTTCATAGCATCATATGGAATAGTAAGAACTGTTTGTAACTTTTTAATCATATAAATGGAATTTTAAAGTATCATTCTGTATTTTAATAGGCACTTCTTTACTTTTCTATTACATTGTGTTCCAACTAATCTCATTTAACAAACACTACTTTCACAGGGTTTGCATACATGTTGAACTTGTATGTGTATTAGCTGTTTTTCATTCACTCTTCCTCTAAAAGAAAAACGTGGTAAAACATATGATAGCTTAGTGTGAGGTGAAAGATTAACATTTCCTTAAAATATGCAAGTATGTTTCTTGAGGTATTAAAATTTTTACCTATAAATTCTTTTTTTTTGGTGGTTATATGTTTTAAAATTCAACCTTGAATTTCATAATAATGAAAATATTTCTACCAGATAACTGCAGAACCAAGAAGAAAAATGTTATTTAGAGTGTGTGAAGATACATTTCACAATAAAGATGACTGGATAATGGCTAAGACATACAATGACAAATCAGATGTGGAAAAAGTCCTAGGTTTTACTATATTGTTAATCATAGGTTATATTTTATTGCTAATTTTCTTTTTTTTTTTTTCACTTATTTCTTAATTTCTCAATTTCACTGGCCATTTTGCAGCACTTCATTGAATTGCATGATAAGAAGTATTACCTGTTAAAAGGAATTGTGGAAGCCTAAGGCTATACACAAATCTCCTGCATCCAACAAGAGCTATGAATTCTTACTGCTGTGAAATACATCAAAATTTGGACACTGTCAGAGATGAGTGTTTGACATTGCTGTAATGTTGGTTTGCATTGTACTCAGAAGGTACCTGACCGAACAAACTGTCAGCATTTACTTGCAGATAGGGAAATAAAGTTTCCTCAAAAGCTATAATTTGTGTTCTCTTACTCCGCATCCTTCTCTTATATAATATGCATGTTAACTGTATTTTCATCTCTAGGAAAAATCATCACCCATGGTTCTTGGTAACCCGAACAGAGCAGCTGGTCACACAGAGGGTACAATCTGAGATGTACACAAATACCTTTGCTAGGGAAGGAATGGATGGCTCTCTCCACTGACCTCCATCTCTGCTAAACAAGGCAAACGCAAAAGTTGAGGCCAGGAAAGGGAACACGTGTATTGCAGCCTTCTACTGTTTGTAGAATGCAGGTATTCCTCAAGAATCCTCAAACACTGTTTTTATGCTTTGCTGTTCTCCTCCTGTGATCTACTTAAAACTTCTCTCGCAGTCAGCACTGCCACAGTGACGGTGTCTTGTAACACCACAACATTCTCTCTGCATTCACCACAACTGCAGGAAAGAACATCTCTTATCCTTTCCATCTCTCCTTCTCCTAAGATATATCAATAATTAGGTGAAGGTTAGTACTTTGAATACAGTTGTGAAGATGGTTCTAATTAAAGAAATATCATTGTCCACCATCCTAGTAAGTACAGGTTAACTAATCACATGGCTCAGTAGCACTGAGTTTAAAAAA
>VZTE01002837.1:91110-133071 GCA_013397775.1 Eulacestoma nigropectus | reverse complement strand
AAAAAAAAAAAGGTAAAAAAATAGGACGTGCATCTGTTTGTGTCTTTAGGGGCAAGTGTGTATCTGGCCAGAAAAATATTACAAAAGCGTATGATTTCTTTCTTCTTCTGATGAGACTTCAGAGCTTGCCTGGGCAGCTGAGACGACCATATGCAAAATTTTTCTTCATGGTCTCCCATGACATTTGTAGAGTCACAGGTTGTCCCACACTGTTCTATCTTCTCCACTGGACAAATATTTGATGTGTCACACAGGTACAGGGAATGTAAAACTTTTGGGATTTCAGTTTTGTCCTGTGAGAGGATCAATTGCTGGCTTCCAACCACACCTAGTAGTCACCATGAATAAAATCAGGTACCAACCGGCAATGCTATGTAGTGCAGTCGTACACTCATGCATAAATACTTTGGTGTTTAATGGAAACATTTACTGAACTTGTCAGAATAACATAGCAAGAAAAGCCATGGTTTTCCACCTGGTAAGGAAATTAGTATTCAATGTATAACCTAAGGGCAGCTTGTGAAACACATCAGAGAATATAAGAGGAAGGGAGTATAAGCTTAGCTTTATAATCAATACTGTCAGCCAGAAAAAAGAGCCAAAGAAGTCCCAAAAAGATATGACAGAAAAAGTGCACTGGGAAATCAGTTCTGGTTATTCTTTCATTTTCTTTTGAAGTCGTCTTAGCTTCAAAGACCTTGGTGACCAGTAAAAACGGCCTTAAAAAAATCTAATTTTTAAATAAGAAAATAGACAAGCTGTAATTTCTCATGACACACAATTTTGGGGTTGCAGAAATTTACAGCTTATTATCTATGGGTCTGTCTATTAAGAAACATGGAGGATACACAATTTTTTCTTTGTTTTTATGCTTTTCCACAGTCTCATTATTTTTAATTTACCTATAAAATGTGGAAAGAAAAAAAAAAATAAACCCCAACAGATCAAAGAGATAAGCCTGGTTGAAATGATGCTCGAGAAGTCCAGGAGCAATTTCCTGCTCATTAGGAAAGATCTTCATAAAGATCAAATAATAACACTGGAAATCCAAAGGGCAGCATGGTGTATCAGTGTTGAACTTTGAGCTAAAGAGTTGATTATACTGTACTAATAAAACTCCACTGCATGACATCTAATCTCATCAAAAACAATCCATCCTCTCACTTTGTAGTCTGCAAAATCCCTTTGAGGAGCCATATGCTGCTGCTGCTGTTCCAGTAGGTTATTTCCAGCGTGTGAAAGCAACTTTGGGTCAGAGGCTTAGCCTCTGTGTACCAGTCTCCACTTCCATAGCTGCTCCTGCTACAGAATGGAGCTCATAACCTGGCATCTCTTCATTACTAGGCAACTATTATTCAGCCTTCTAAAGGCAAAATTGCATGCCTATCGGGATTATTATTGTTATTATTATTACATATTTATTAACCCTATTAGCCCACTTTCTTTCTTACTTGCCATCAATGTTCTGTTTTTCTGTGAATCTATGCTGAGACAAGATTACTGCTACAACTGAGTCAAATTCAGTATGTATCAGCTATGACGGATAGCTCCTAGGTCAGTTAGGTTTGGGGTGACTACAAGCAGGATTCACTTTTGACTAAAGCAACTCTAGCATGAAGCAAAATGTGAAGACATATCCCCACTAGTGAGGCTGGGTAGTGCAAACCAGAGTAGTGCTAACAGATATTGCTGGTTTTGTAGTATCCTGAGGACAATTCAGAGCATATCCAACCTCTTCTCAGCCATGCTCTGCAGCTGTTCACAGAACACTGTCATATACATCAAAACTAGTGAGTGCTGGTGACCAAATAAAAGGTGATTTTATGTGATTGAGCTGAATATGGTTGAAAGGGGCAGAGGCCACTGAAAGTTATATTTCAAGAAGAGCCCTAGGGAAGGGACTGCATATCCTGCAATTATACTGTAACTGCAGCTCTACTGACTAGATGCAGATGCCTAGCAGACAGCCAAAACTTCTTTCCTAATTTCTGCCCATATGTGTCTCTCTCCTTCACTGTTTTCCTTCTTTCTCAGTCCTTACACAGATATTCTGCAAAGTTCTCCAGGGGAGACTTTTTAATAGCTGCTGTGGAAATCTGTCTTCACATAGGCCTCTCCTCAGTCACAGGGTCTGGTGGACACTGCCATTTTGCTTTAACACCAAACTTTTAAATCTTTGAAAAGTGGGCAGAATCTCATAGACCTTGACTCTTTACCTCTCTTCTGACTGAGCTAAGATGGTGGGAGGTCGTCTCCTACTTGATGCTGAAAGCACACCTTGTGAATAACAGATGAATCAAACTATCTCCAAAAGCCAGTGTTGCTGTGCAAACATGTAGGCATTTAGACACACTGCTGCTCTTTAATGCCTCTTGAAAAATCAACCATGTTCTTAAGCTGCAGTTCCTCATGTCATCCTTCTCTCCAAGGCATTGTGGCTTACATGCTAGAAATAATGAAATACATTTTACCCACTTTAAAATGTCAAGAATATGGTCTTTAGAATCCAACATTTCCAAGCACTAATGTTTTGACTAATTGAACCTCTCTGACATGTAGTCCCTTAGGTCTCGTGTGCTAAAAGTTCAGAAAAATTCACCATTCTGTGAATACATTACTCCTTAAAAACACCAGGACAAAAACAAAGATACTCTTGTGTTCTGAACTTGCTGTCATGTTTCATCTAATAATACTTTTCCCGTTCATGTTTTTGTGATGCCTGGTTGCTTCTGAATTAATTTGTTTCAAACTCTAAGATGCCATTACTATACGCAAGAGAGATTTATTGGTAGGGAAAATTACTTGCTTTATAATTCCTTAAAGTTAATTTGATTCCTAATCTAATGCACACATACACCCAAACACACATGTTGACACGTACTTGTACAAGTCTACTTCACATTCATTGTTGTATAAAAGCCAAATCCAACCTGGAACATTTTGAAGGAGAAATATACACACATTTTAACACCCAAACTGATGCCTTGTCAGGCTACCTAGAAACAGAGACTAGACAGGAGTAAGGGAATAAAGGTGGATATTTATTTGAAAGGCCTTCAAAGGTACACCCTGGACCCCAAGATGGACGATGAGTCACAAGTTCTTCACACTTTTATGGGTTTGGTTCATTTGCATATCAGCATAAATTCACCAATTAAAACTTCAGCTAATGATGTAATTTCTTCAATTTCTCCACCTCTCTAGAGGCCCTAGTTTACACCTTTTGGGCCTAGGACAGCCTAAGTGTCCTTGAACAACAAGCTCAGAGAGGCTTTGTTACATCTATCTGGCATAAAAGAGCAGCTGCTAACAAGCTACAAGAAACTTCAGAGTTACACACTAGGCAGTACAGGATTTAAAAATATAAAAGCTAGAACCTAAGGCATCAAAACTCTCATTCATTTAAAGAAGTGTAGTGGTTTTAGTTCGCATCTATTTTCCTCTGTGAGACAAGGATTAGGAAAAAAACAAAAGGAGGCTCAAAACTTTAAAGAATATAAATAAAGTTTATTATTAACAGAATTAAAAAGAAATAATAAGAAATTAAAGCTAAAGCTAAACCCTTTCTTCCAGCACCCCCTTCTTCTACCCAACTCGCACAAAGGATAACAAAATAGAGGATTTGGTCAGTACTGCATTTCTTAAGAGTCTCTATCTTATGCTTAAGTAAAAACGATTTTCTTCTGCTGTGCCGTGGTTTCCTTCCCATGGGAGACTGCTCTCCACAAACTTCTCCAGCCTGGTTCCAAACTGTCACAGGCAGCAGCCCCGCCCGAATCTGCTGCAGTAAAAAACTTCTCCCACGGTTTAGCAGTCTTTTCATTACTGCCAGTGTGGGCCATAGTGGTCCATGGGGTTTCAGTCTTTTTTTAGGATGTGCTATTCCAGCCTGAAAGAAACGGTTCTCTTTCTTTAAATCTTCGTAAGTCTTTCACAACTTCTAGGTGACCTGGTGTGGACACCTTTTTCTTCGCAGGCTGCATATAGAGTTTTCATCCCCCCATGTACTTTGAATGGATTAAAGAGACAAACTGTTCGTGATATTACAGTTTTGACCACAGCTTGCAGAAAGCATTTTTAAGCTACACTCCAAAAGCGCCTCCGCCCTCTTTTTCCTGCCGCCATCTTGGCCTCGTCCCATGTGATCTCAACCTCCCTTTCTCTCTGACCTTGAAGTCACCATGCTCTCCCTCACATAACTTACTTTACTTTTCTTTCTCGCTGACTTGGAAGAAAAGAAGGCCTTGTTGGCGGCATATGATGTTTTTTTCAGTTCAGCACAAGCTGTGCTGGCTGCAGAGAGGAGGCTCTGCCGGCCTGTGCCGGCTCTGCGCGGAGGGGAGGGGAGCCCATCGGTCCCCACACGCCGCGCTGGGTGGTTCCAGCTGTGCCGCAGTTCATGGCTGTTTTTTAACTGCCCGCAGCTCCGGCATGGTTCCCTGCAGCAACGCGGGGCTCCCTGCCTATGCACCGGGGGAGGGGAGGGGGGAAGGGGGCCTGGCCCGGGCCTGCAACAGGCCTGGAGCCTCCGCCCAGCCCTGGAAGCAGGAACAAAGAAGAAGACGCTTCCCCGCACCCCCACCCCACGGTGTGCGGTTTAAATATGCGAATCACAAAATTGCTATTGGCTTAGGAACTTGTCCCTCAACTCAGTTTCAACCTACTACAAGAAGAAATCAAGATTGCAAAGAAAACCAGTGAAAAGCAGGAAAAAACCAGATTCAAGGTTGCCTCTCAGTAAACAAGAAGAAAATTCTTCCTTTAAGACCATCTATTCTACATTTTGCTTTGATTTTAACTTTTAACTGCATTGTATTCTTGGCTCTGCCTATAACCAAATATTGCTTCCATTATAATTCCTGCAAATGTTAGAACTGACTTCTGATATGAATTTTGCTTTGCTTTTTTCCCACAGTTCTCTCATAACTTATTTAAAACATCAAGACATTTTTATTTTGCCTTTAGCATACACTTGAAGGTTTCTTTATGCTACAAAGAGGCTATGGAAGGACATAGCATAAATAATTATAAGTCTCTTGCCCTGGTCTGATGCTGTGAATTAACTCAAAATTTGTGTTTGGAAACTGTATCAGTTGTTAAAAATTACTGTTTCTATTAGACCTGGGAGGGGTTTGGAGAGGAGTGGGGGAGGATGGTGGTGAAGATGTGAAAGAATTCAGGGGCTTAGGCTCAGAGTAAATGAAAGAAATATTTATTATATAGCCATAGAATATATATGAGACCAATCTGGGAGCACTGAATGCCAAATCAAGGCTCAAGCATTCTTGTAAAACTTATCTGAGGGTCTTAATTCATGTTTCTCAAGATTAATTACTGTTATCAAATCCAGCCAATTAACATGATTCATTTATAATTTCCAGTAATTTTAAGATGTCAGAACTTTTCATCACAATAATTTTTTTAAACCAGCAAACAGCTTCTAGGAAGTTCATCCTCTGCATCTTCTCACATCAAGACTGTACCATTTATTTTTCTCTCCCTTTCTGTGACTGATTTAAGCTGACCTGCTGTTACCTCTTCTCTGAGATAGTTCAGAAAAAAAAGAGAAAGTGTGTGCTTCCTTTTCTCAGGTGCACTTGGTTATTGGATTCTGGCTTTTACTGTGGATTGTAATCTTTCTACAACACTTTTTTCTCTTGAATGGTAATAATTGATTCTGAAGAGACTAGAGAGTAATTCATGTTGGGTTGTTGTACGTGTTTTTATCCTCCAAAGTAGTATTTAGCAATAAGACTTTTGCAGTTTTACAGTCTTTCCAGAGGATTTAAACTAAAATCAGAGGATGAGACCAAAAGGCATAAGTAGCCATGAAAATGAGATTTTTGTCTCTTCAGGCTTAGTTCTCCATCTGCCTGGAAGGTGGGTGAGGAGTGCAGTGACACCAGGGTAAAGTGGGATCCCACCAAGACTGCTTCTCCAGTTTTCTATAGCACAGAGAATGTATTTCCTAAACCACAGCAAAATAACAATAAATGAAGAGACCCTATGACACACTGAAATTTTTACAGGTCCATGCACATTTCCACTGTGTCTATGGACATCTTAATTGTGAAAGTGAAACAAACCTAAAAAGCTTTTTTAAAAAGTGAGGGGGAAGAGAACAAATTAAATCATTAATTTTTAAAAACTGTAAAAGAACAGAATACTTTGATAACAAGTGCAGTTTGCAAGTGCAGGGAAGAATTACATGAGGAGTACTTTGCCTTTTGAGACTATGACCAGGGCTAATAAAGAGCAAGCTCATTTGTCAGGAAACAGCAGCAAATCAATTGTATGAGATCACTCAAACAGCTGCTCCCTTGATACGTGTAGGACCAGGCAGCTGTTAGTTCACTAACTAAGCCCCGCTTGCTGGCAAGATTTGTAAGGCTCCTTTCCCCAAGCCTGGGAAAAGGCTTCCCCAAATACACACCCAGGATGCTGTTTCTGCTTTCCTCCTCATGAGAGTCCTGTCACAAACAGCCCCAATCTGAATCATGCTGTGGGAGAGACCACAGCCCTCACAACTTCTTGGTTTTCATGAAAGGGTGACCTTGGCTGTCATTCCTCACATTCCCTCTTTCTAAGGATGCAAATTATCAATGCACATCAAACTCCTTCAAGAAGGAAGTCAGTAAAACCTGACTATGAAATGTAGGAACTACAGAAAATGACTGCAAACAGGAGTAGTTGAATACTCAGATGAATCTGCATCCTTGAGATAACAAAATGGGGCATTGATGACAATGAGAAACTGCACTAATCTAACCTTAAGATAGACCTGCACTGACCAGCAGGTCTAAGTCTGTCCTGCTGAGCCTGACAATTCTGCCTAGACAATAATGACATATTTAACTTAGAGATGGAAGTAGCATCCATTCACAAATATGAAAAACAAAAACCAAAACCACACCAAAATCCTGCAACACCCAAGCTAGTCATGAAGGAGGACAGTTACAAGCAAATCACTGCTTGGCCTTTCCTGAATCTACTTCCCACTCACTCCCTTTGGTACAGCTGGCTAGTTTTGTGGTGAGCAAGAGATCAAGGCAGAAACTACTAGTTCTGTGGAGAAGAAATGGTATAAATGGAAATGGCTTCTATGGTACTGTAAATATTCAGGTCAGATGGACTTGTGGTTCAAAATACAGAGATTATAGTAAGGGCACACATTTTCATTTAGCAGTTTCTACTAGACCTTAAAGGAATTTACTGTCCTTTCTTCTTCAACATTCCAGCAGTTTTTACCCATAACCCTTAATGTACATACTGTACGTTTGGAGTGCAAGTTCTCTGGAGGAGTTGCCTTTTATGTGCACTGTGCAGTACTGTTGACAAGTAATTTGGATTGGGAACTACACCTGGTGATAGATTACAAATAATAATATTTTAATGAATGAATTTTTTTCAGTAATTGAAAGATTAACACTGTATCCCATGTGGAAAAACGTACTGTGGAATATCCAGCCTGTCTGATTTGTTTATTAACATTTTATAGAGGGAAAGGTTTAATGGTTTTTGAGGTTTTGGAAATATTAGTAGTCTGAAAGTGCATGTTTTTTTCCTGTAATTCACCTTTGGGGTACTATTAAAAAATGATGGTCTTGTTTGAATCTACCTTTTTTTCCCCCCTATGTAAAAGAGAGCAACTTAGCACACAAAAAAGCCAATGCTTTAAAAGGCCAGCCTGACACAAGTTGATTATGCTACTTATAAATATTTTATACCTGTTATTTTAAATGATTTCTCATCTTCTTTTTACTGAATTAAAAATTTCTAGAATGACCAGGCTTTCATAGTAATTTTATATTCTTCTATGGGCAGAAAGAATGTATCTACTGGTTTTAATTTCAGAAGCTGCAAAGTCTGAATAAACTAAATCAAAGCGCAGTTTCTGAATTTAAATTGCATTTTTTTTGATTTTTTGTTCTAACTTTTTGCAGATCATTTCATCTTTATTAGGTAAAAAGTGCAACTGAAATTGCAAACTTCTTGAGCTTCCTAAGGAATTTTAGGTTGTCACAGAGGATTAATTCTGCATAAGTTTAACACTGTAAAGGAGACCTCATCACTGGGTATTACTCATGAGCATTCTTTTCCAAATAAATAATTATTTGTATGAGTACTATAATTACACTCTGAATATAACCACTATTTCCAAAGAATAAAATAGAATTGTAATATCTGGTTTGTTTTTTATTTTGTGTAAGTGCTGGGTTGACCTTATCTGGATGCCAGATGCCCACCAAGCCTCTCTATCACTGCTTCTTCTCAGCTGCACAGGGGAGAGAGAGTAAGATGGAAAACAATTTGTAGGTTAATATAAGACAATTTACTAAAGCAAAAGTGAAAGGTTACATGTGCACAAGCAAAGAGGAGAACATACTATTTTATTCTCTTCTTCCCATTGGCAAGCAGATGACGCCGTTGCTCTGGAAGGCAAACCTTGTAAATAATGAAGTCCTCCCTTACTCCTCCTTTTCTTAGCTTTTATATCTGAGCTGACATGGAACATTCCTTCAGTCATTTTGGGTCAGCTGGCCTAGCTGTGTTCTCTGCCAGGATCTTGCGCACCCTCAGCTTATGGATGGGGGTGGAACGTTGGAGGGTTAGTGCTGGTGCTGTGCCAGCGCTGCTCAGCAATAGCCAAAACACTGGTGTGTTATCAACACCTTTGTAGCCACCAATGAAAAGCACCGCAGCACTGTGGGGTCTGTTATGGGGAAATGAACTCCAGCTCAGCCAGACTCAATACAGTGTGCCATCATTTGCAGCTTTCTCATTTTTAAACTTTTCTCAATAGACTGTTTTTCTTTTAGATGCGTTTAACAACACAGAGTATTTTCAGGCTGGATCTTCAAATAAACCACTGATATTCCTAACAAATTTTATCTCTGGTATCAGAGTTCTCTATAAAATGTAGCCACTTCTGTAAAAACCTCTTTAAATAAAAAAAAAAAAAACTGTCAGAATTTTCAAAACAATTAAAAATGTTTCCACCATCTTTTGGATGATAGCAAGAGCCCTAATCATTCATGGGGCTTTTTTCTCACCTCTAGTTTCTGTGGCTCCATTGAGCAATGCAAACAAGACAGAAGACATTTCCCACATGAGAGAGATTCCTTCTAAAAACATGAGTTGATGAACACCATGATATGCCATATTGGAATGAAGCTGGAAAATAATGAGTCTGTGTGTAGTTTCAATCCTGCAGCTGATGCAGGCACATGAGCACAGAGCTCAGTATGGACTAAATGACCTTGGGGTTGCATATAATGCCTCTAATACACTGCAGGATGCACTGTGTATATAATTTTGGACTCTGCCTGGTGTTTTGGAGTTTAGTACAAAAATAACACAGAAAGACAAATGGAGTGGGGACAAGAACACCAGTTCCACAAGAATTTCGTAACACACAAGTTGTAACACCACCAGCCTTGATTCAATGCCCTTAGCATTGATCAATTGCCAAGACAGCTTTTTGTCTTCATGAAATTCTCAGTGACTGAAGACTTCATTTAATGTTTTGCTGATTAGAGGTGGCTGTGTTTACAAACAACAATGTGCCTAAGCACATCAGACCTCACACAAACTTCTTAATGGATCTACAGTAAAAATAGCTCCAACACCCTTCAAAAGTAAATACATTTGTAATTCAAGCTACTTCAAGAATGGAAAGAACTCTCTTAAAAAGACAGTTCTATACACATTAAATATATAAACACATGAATTCAGTTCATGTATTGAAACAATTTTAGTTTAAGACTGCAGGCATATTATCTTCTCACTCAGACCCCACATAGTACAAATATTCACCCTTTCATCTCAGGAATGTATTAAACCTCACAGATCAGCCTTTAATTCATTACTTTTCTCTGTTTTTCTTGAGCTCTCTGTGAGCCTCCATGCAACATTTTAAGAAGCTCTTTTTCTCCATCCCTCTCTTCCTCCCCTACGTTTGCTGCACTTACAGAAGGCAAATTTTCTGGGGTGATCCCTTCTCAGAAAAACACTCAGCCTTAAAAGAAAGAAAGAAAAGATCAAATAATAAAAGTCAGATCACTGAGAGGGCAGTAGCAGTAGCAGCAATGAAAAGAAATTGTAAAAGATGCAATCATCTTACCATTCTTTTTGCTTCCTGCTGCCCTCAGTGGTTTCTGAAGCGGACAGCAGTTAAGTGACAGCTTTCCTGTCTTCTAAGTGCCTTTGGCTACAGTCACAGACATTTTCACAAGTGCTGCACATTTAACCTTATTCAGAAAACTATCTTTGTAGGAAATAAGCCTAAGTGAAAAGCAGTTGAGATTTCCAGGGACTTATGAGATCCCCTATAGGCATCTGCAGGGCAGAGCCATGATGGGGAGCAAAGACACACACCAGCCTGGGTTATTCTCAGTATTGTAAACCTAGGAAGTGAGAGGTAGAAGACCCCACTGGCTTTGAACAATATAAATGCATCATCTCTGGCAGAAATGGTGAAAAATTTACGTGGTCTTGCTTTCTATGAAGATTTGGGCACTATCTCCAGTTTAATTAATCACTGGGGAAAATTCTGCAACACTGTTCAAATTACAAAGTAATGGGTCTATCAGGCACAGTTAGACCTCAGCTGAAACACTGTAGTTTGCTCAAAAACTATTCAAGTAAACAATTGTGGGTCCTGGATGGGGCTCCTTTCCTAATTAATCCACAGAGAACTGAGTTGTTACCTTTTCCTCAACAAGGCATTTCCTAATGTGAGAAAGTGTTTTGCTTGTGCTTCAGGCTTGCTGGTAATTCAAGGCACGTTTTCATATAGGCATCCATTCCATTGGTGCCGCACCCTCTTAGAAATGCTTCTCCCCGTGGCATGCCAAACTGCTCTGTCATTAGATCATTCCCAAAGGTGCCACATGTGATATGATGTAACAGCATCAGGGAGAAGGAAGTGCTCACAGTGACATAATTCTCCATAAAGCATGTCTTTGGTGACAAGAGAATTTACAGAAAAGATTGCCCAGCTACTCCACTGGGGAGGGCTGGTGATAGCATATTACATTCAGGTTCTGTGACTTTTTGGTAATAGCAGGTACCTAAAAAGAGAAGAATGTCTGTTTGTTTGGAAATTCAGATTTACTAACAGATGAATAACTTCAATCTGATATCAATATTTAGGTGTCTGACCTCAACTTTTGAACAAAAAAAGGAAAGAGCTATCTGTTAAAGGCATTTAGCTCAGTGGTGAGATGGAAAGCACACCTGAATACAGAATATGTAGCAGAACAATCATACACAACACACAATCAGATTGGCCTTACTGGAAGAGGAAAGTTTTGGTGCTTCTGCAAGAGCACAAAAATCAAAATAACAGAATTGTTAAGGTTGAAAAAGACCTCTGAGATCACCATGTCTAGTAATTGGTAGTTAGTACCTTCTGTTCTTATTTTCATTCTTTCTCCAATCATGTTAATCTGAACATTAAATCAAAAATGAGCAATTTTTAATTCCAGTGTTCTACATGTGCAAGTGAATGGAGTAGAGACACGTCTATTCAAACATCCAGAGCAGGTCAGTTCCAGATAAATGAAAAGCAAATCATGACTCCTTTCAGCAAGAACTAGACATAAATGGTGCTTCTCTCCTCATTTACAAATCAAAAAAAATGTATGTTTCTCTAATTGTTTATTCTCATACTGAAGTTGAGGGTGGGGGGTGGCTGGTGGTGTGTGTGTGTGCAGAAGAGCTTGAGACCCACGACCAGCTGGCGAGAAGTTCATCCATGTCACGTTATTAACTGCTTCTTGTTCAGTGTCAAATGTGCCTGCATTTGCGTTGCCTTCTAAACAGATATTACGCATCTGAGTAGACTGAGTATACATCTGAGTTACGAGTGTTGCACAGCGTTTTTATGGATAGGCTGACACTGTGAGGGAAAAAAAAGGGAAGGTTTTATCTAGGTCATGGTCCATTTAACTTACACTCTTGACATGAAGAGCCACTTCACTCAGCTGTCATAGCTAAGAGAACACCTCAAAAACTCAAAAAACCACTCAAAACCTCAAACATACCACGCTGAAAATTAATGACTCTACTGTAAAGAAGGTACTGAATACAGGGAGCATCCCATCTGAGATCTAAACCATAGGTAGAGTAGCTGTGTGACTTATCCTTGTTGTTAGCCTGACTTTGTAGTCTGATAGGTGAATATAATATGAGAATATGTTGTTCAATACATAGTGTTTGTTAAAAAAGGAAAAAACCCTACCCTAATGCACTAAAATCTTGACATGCAATAATGTCAACATAGACATGTAATGTGCTGAGCAAGATGGCCATCTTTTCTGTTTGATGACAGTGGGAGTTTCAATGGCAAGTATTCTCACTGAGATGTCTTCAACCAGATGAAGAGGTCCTCCCTAAAGTTCAATCCTGCACAGTTCTTACAACCTAGCTGACTTGATCCTCTAAAACCACTCCAGCAGAAGCATTTTAATTTTTAATGATCTCTGCCGACATACATTATCTCAGCTACATGTGAAGGACTATTCTACATGACCACTTCTAAAGGTTTCTATTGGCCATTTATAAATGTCTGGTCTGATCACTTCTGCAGCAGGAATAGCCTAGGGAAATTTTTGGTTCACGCCACATAGGAAGTTAAGACAGCAAGTTTAAGCGTACAACAGCAGACACCACAACACCTTCCCTGGGGAAAATCTGGAGAAAATTCTCACCTGCAGGACTCTTGTACCAACCAATCAAAGACTTCACTGTGGAGGTTTAGTCACCCAGTTGTAAATATCCTTCATCTGCAGCCAGGCAATTGTCCCATGTCTCCTGACAGCTGGCTGTGACCACCTCCTCTTCGCCCTCAAAATAATGAATCTACTGCAATGTGTATTTGTACAGGAAACACCCTAGAATGTCACAGTTATAACTAATGGACAAATCTAATTTTCATACTTCTAACTTACTTGTAACTGAAGCCACACAATGCTTGCCACAATCTTAAAATGAACAAAAACAAGTCAAGTCACTATTTCATTTTCATGTTCCCAAACACTGTGATTAGGGTTATATATGGGTGTTTATTTTGGTTTTGTTTTGACTTGATATTTTACACCTCATGCTAAAACTTTCCCAGCTTTGCTATTTCAAGTCATCTACGGCTGTCCTGAAAAATAGAGATGGTCTTATTTACCAAAGAACAAAAACTTTCAGGTGATTCTTCATTTCTTGCAAGGTCACAGTTACCCCACCAGGCCAAGATTTCCTCAAGCCATTGCAGTGGCCTCTTTCACACTTAAAAATCATAATTCTGGGATGGTAAAGATGAAAATACTGAGAAAAAGCTCTCCCTACTTTGGTCAGCACAGTCTGGGCAAGAAACTTATATAACAGTTAATGACTGTTACCTCAATGGTAAAACCAGTAAAACTTGCACTTCTGGCTTGTCAAGGCTGGATCCTATTCACAGGGTGCCTGACATCTCACATACTCGTCCTTGTACAGACACTGCTTCTAATGTAACAGAATCATAAAATCATAGAGTACCTTGAGTTGAAAGGGGACCACAAGTTCATCTCCTGGTCCTTCACAGGAAACCCCAGGAGTCACAGTATGTGCCTAAGAACATTGTCCAAACACTTCTTGAACTCTGTCAGGCTTGGTGGTGTGACCACTTTCCTGGGGAGCCTGTTCCAGTGCTCAACCACCCTCTGGGGGGAGAAGTTTCTGAGTTCTGAAGAAGATTCTGAAGCTATAAAATAATTTTATAGCTTTCTTTTTGTCTCAGAAACAATAATTTAAGGCATAGAAGCAATTATTTTCTACCTGAAATATACAATGATAGAATCACAACGCTTGGGTTGTAAAGGACTTTAAAGACCATCTATTTCCAATCCCTCTGCCATGGACAGGAATGCTACCCACTAGATCAAGTTGCTTAGGGCCACATCCAGCCTTGCCTTAACACTGACAGGACTGAGATACCCACTGCTTCTCTGGACAACCTATGTCAGTGCCTCACCATCCTCTGGGTAAAGAATTTCTTCCTAACTTCTAAAATAAATCTCTCCTCTTTTAGTTAAAAAAACCATTGCCCTTTGTCCTATCTCTACAAGCCCTTGTAAAAAGCACTCTCTCTATTTTTTATAAGCTCACTTTAAGTACTGAAAGGCTGGCATGAAGTCTCCTTGAAGCCTTCTCTTCTCCAGACTGAACAATTCCAGCCTTCTTAGGCTGTCTTCACAGAAGAGACATCCCAGTACTCCGATTTATGACTCTCCTCTGAACCAGCTCCAACAGGTCCACACCCTTGTGCTGCAGATCCCAGACCTGGATGCAGTATTCCAGGTGGGGGTCTCACAAGGGCAGAGTTGAGGAGAGAAGCTGAAAATTAGCAAAACACTTTTTAATCTATGATGATGGTACACTAACATTCGGTTTGATAGGCTTTTTATAATCCCAGAAATTCTCAGACTGCATTCAGGCTAATAATGACATCAGAGCTATGAATTTATTGGCTCTTATTGGGTTCCTTAAATCAATTGGCTGTGCTAGTGAAGTACAGCATAATTTCCTGCTGCTCTCCTTCAGTAGTACCTTAGACTGCCCTGTAAAGCTCCGCTTTCAAAAGCGATCAAGAGTAAAACTGAATTTTCTCTGATTGATTATAATCAATGGTAAATTACAGCATACAGCATCTTAAATTCACATTGACATACATATTCAGTTCTTTAATTTTGCAAATTCCTCCTTAATCAGAGCAAGCTACAGATGTTGGGATGAAAGTGACAAAGCTACCATTACTGCAGCAATTTTGTAAGGTACACGATTTAATGCTGGTGTGCTCAGTCCAGCTGAATCCTGCTGGGCAATTTCAGAAGAAAGGGCTGAAACTTGACAGATAGAGCTAAGCTCTGACAGCTTAAGAGCCTATCATTCAAGAAAAGGAGCAGGCTGCTTGTTCTCTGGTAAGAGGACTTTTGGTGTAAGTGTTGTTAATCCAGCTGCACCAAATGCAGACAAAAAGAATTTCTTGAAAGGAAAAAAAATCCTCTTTGTGCTCTCTTAACACTTCTCAATAAAGAATGTATTTATTTTTTTGTGTGTATCTGGAACTCTTTGCAACAGCATTGACTATATTGTGCTGTGATATAACAAGGCCAGCCAGGGAATGTTTCTTGGTAGTATTTCACCCTCCCTCCCTGAAGTTCTCTCATGCATTGAACTCTCCTGAGCTTTAAGCAGGAAATAAGGTTGGGAGAGCAGTAAGCTTGAGATATAACCATCTGAGTATCATAAATATCCCCATACTGTGCTCTTTGTTTGTGAAGATAAAAATCACTCCTCCCGCTTAGCCTTCCCCCATTTTTACATTGAGACTAACAATATCTGAGAGACAAAATCCCTTAGTTTTTTATTGACAAGATTTCTTACCCCCTGCAGATGCATCTGTCTTCCCTGGAGAAGTGGTCTTGAAAATCTTCCATCTTCAGACCTGCTTTTGATGACCCATTCTTGCAATTCCTTGTATCCTCAAGGTGTTTGTCCTCAGTGTCAGACAGCATGCTATTGATACTTCCTGAGTGGTAATGTGTTATTCATATTTCTCTGAGTTCACCAGTGTCTCAGCTTGTTATTCTTGCCGTTCCCCAGAATAATAGAGCTTAGTGAGGCAATTTGTGCTCAGCTTCTGTGGCGTGTGCAAGTAAAATATTCTATTCAAATTTATTGTAGAAAAAATAGCAGCTGCATCTAACCACCTTTCCTCCAGAGATTTAAAGCACAATAACATTCTGTCTAACTGTACTCACCTAACTGTTTTTTAAATAATACATTTTATATGTAGAATTGCTTATATGCTCCCTTCAAAGGAGCACTTTTCCCTCCACACTTTGGCTTTAACTCCTGATGGAGACTCACTTGTGATCATGTCCCACTAGGGTAAATATGGAATAATGCCTCAAATGTCACCAGTCACAATGGAATAAGAAAGAAGATAGACTGACTAGCCCCTTTTGTGCAATATGCAAAGCTGCTTTTATCTAAACCTTGATGATATCATAGGGATGCCTGCTTGTACACTAACATAGTTCTACACAGGACTGATTTTTCACAGACAAGATGGTTGATTTAAAGTATTAAAGGATTATAATGAAGTATTTTCCAGAGCAGGGTGTCCCAGCACAACCCAAACCAAATGCTCCTGTTGTGCCTGATTTCAATGCAGAGAAGCAGGAATTTCCTCCTGCTGTATTGTCTGTTCAGCACAGTGTGCAGACCTGCATTCATCCTCTTTCGCATATATGAGATCAAGTATTGCGAGGCATGAACAGAATACAAAATTCTATATTGCAAGTTCTTCAGCCTTCACCTTCTGTTAGACAGCATCTCAAGTACCAAAAAATGTGCGTCAAAATACGTTATTTAGAGATATTTTCATTTTTACAGTTCATGAAGCAGGAAACAAACCAATATTTAAAACACCATCATTAACAGACTTATGTCTGAATTATCCATAATACTTAAATGCTCCATGTTCTTTAACTATGCCCTGTGAATATATAAAATAAATTCTTCTTATTTTAATTTGAGAACTTAGAGATCAGGATGCATTGGATTCAGAGGAGAAAAAATGTGTTTAACTTAACATTTAAAGATTTTAAGACCATAACTGCCAAGCAAAATGACTAAAACCACACTATGCTTACTTTGTTTCATAGTAAATGCAACCTTTTCTCTGTTTATATTGATTTGGTTTAAAGAGTACACTGGATTTTTATGTTAATTTTTCTCAAATTTTCATATGTTACACACAGGATAGCAGGAGAGAGGAGCTGCTTATTGTACACAGGTCTGTAGGGACTTAAAAGAGCACAGTTGCATGTCTCAAAACACTGTTGAGGCTACAGAACTTGCCATATGACAAACCACCACAGTGGGAACTTGAGGTAAGCGTAGAAGGGAGAAATCTGTGACACTAGGAAGTGCCTAGGAAGGCACTAATTCCAGGCCTAGTGAGGTGAAATCTGGTTACCACATCTTACTTAATGCATTATAGTGCATATTATAATGCAATAATGTGACAAACCGTGGGAAAGAAAGCAACTGCTCAAACATGTGCCACTCCAAGTTACGCTCCAACATCTACGACCACCCTGTGGATCCAGAACTTGGACTGTATAAAGGTGGTGCCCCCAGAAGAATGACTTTGGGACCCCCACAACCCAAAAGCCCCGGGTGAAGAAGGACCAAAGAGATGGTGCTGGATCCACGTATCTCTCCCCCCTCACTACCTCCTCCTCTTTTTTCTCTCCTCCCCCCCCGCCCCTTTTCTTTCTTTCTATCTCTCTGCTTCACATTTACTATTAAATAAGCTCCATATTATCGACTTCTGCATATAGTGTTGTTTGCACCTTAATTTGGGCAGAGGCCTCTCTCACTAGTTGGATTATAACAAGGTTCTGCATCAGCTTCTCAGCTACTGTTCTCTGACACAATTCAGTGTCCAATGAAACACTAGAGTTTGATGTCATTCTCCAAATAGTTAAATTGATGAACATGGGCAGGTTTGATTTTTGAGTTCATAGTTAACAGCTTTCTAGGTTTGCCATGCTACAACTCCATTATTTTTTTGTCTAGTGGGAAGCATGTTTGTTGCAAAATCAGGTGGCTGATATTTTCCTTGCTCCTACATATCTCTTATTCTTAAAAGTTGTGGTTTCTCTGATGTCATCTTCATGGAGGAACCAACCAGGATACTCGAGATGTGAAATAATCACTGAAGAATCATCTGCTTTATATCAATAGTCTTTTTGTACTTTAAACATATTTTCAGATCAAATAAAACAAGGTTTCTGTAGAGGACCTTGATCAAAATTTTAATAAAATGAGCCCAAATTTAATGTTATACTCACAATTTTTCATGATGCTGCTGTTCTTCATGAGGCCAGAGAAGCTTTCTCAGGTTTGCATTTGCTAGCCAGCTGCACTATGTCAAAACAAAAGTGCTAACCTTAACCTGCATTTAAAATATGTACATAAGAAAGAGATTTAACACTGCAGATGTGAAGTGTTAACATTTAAAAATAAACCAGAGAAGTAAAATCAGGTTTCAGTTCTTCCAATCTAGCCATCAGAAATGGTTATCTTGGGATATTTGAGGATGTGATAGTCCTTGCCTTGCAGGCTAATTTCACAGTGGTGTGGCAGAAAGAGTATGTTTAATGTGAAAAGTGCACAAGTCCTCTCTGACATCTTATTTGAGGGTGAAATCCTACAGAAAAGAGCAATACACTGCCAAGTTCTGTTATCTCTGTTCTTACCATTTTCTCTTGTTTTCAAGGTCTAACAGTTTAGCTCCATGTATAATTCTGTTATGAACCTCTGTACACAAGATGTTTACACCACAAGAAGCAGAAAATTTCTGAAGGACGTTCTCCAGGTACATCCTAGCTCAGGAATGTTTTTATTCGGAAACCTGTTGCCTAGAAAAGATATCTGTGAATCTTCAAATGCTGTAGAAATGATAATTTATAAATAACATGGTGCTGCAGTTGTGATGGCCCTATGGACTACACCTTCTAAAATTACTTTGAAAAAGGAAACTATCAATATTTCAATATGAAGTAAAAAAAGAAAACAAACTGGTAAGTTTTAATAAATAGGCAGAGCTGTAAATACAGATTTTCATGAAAAATATAGACTGTGGATGTAATAAAAGCATCCACATATAAAATTCAGGCTTTCACTGCTTCTATTGTTTACTCAACACCTTGAAGAATTTGTGTCAAGACCTGCCACTGGATTTTCCTATGTCATTTTATTATTATGTAAACATATGCTGTATTTCATAGTAATGGAACAAATCTTTCCTATGGACAGAGTAAAATCATGCAGAAATGCTCCTTGCAAAGAGGTGTCTCTAGACTTTTATAAGTTATTTAAAAAAAGAAAGTCAAATCTGCTGTTAAAGTGATTTTCACGTTTTTTGATTCAGTGCAGACAGAATCACATGATGAGCAAGGGAAGATATATGAGTTTCTACAAAATAAGGTCATGTTTGTTATGCCATGAGGAAGGCAACAAAGCTGATGGCAGGGATGCAAGTTATGTCCTGTGAGATGCAGCTGAGGACTCTGGTTTGTCTAGTTTAGAGAAAAGAAGGCTGACAGGAAACCTCATAGCTCTCCACAGCTTCCTGAGGAGGGGGAGTGGGGAGGGAGATGCTGAGCTCTTCTTTCTGGGATCCAGTAATAACAGGCCGGGAATGGCTCAAAGTTGTGTCAGGAGAGGTTTGGATATGTGCACTTGACATCAGGAAGCACTTTACTGAGAACGTGGTGAGGTACTGGAACAGGCTTCTTCAATAAGTGGACAATGCCCCAAGGCTGTCAGTGTTTAAGAGGCATTTGAGCAATGCCCTTAAAAGCATACTTTTACTTGTGGTCAGCCATGAAGTGGTCAGGCAGTTGGACTGGATGATCACTGTGGGTTCTTCCAATCAAACTAGTCTAGGCTAGTGTAAACTAATCCAGTATAATCTAGTCTACTCTATTTTATGTTTTATAATTTGATTGTCAATTACATATTTTTTTTTTGTTTCACATATTTTTACTTCAGTTAATTGCCATTATCACTTTGATTCTTCATAAAGATTATGGGAAGCATAGTTACCCAGAACTAGACCACAATGATTTTTTTTTTTTTAAAATCTGGAAAGGGACACTATTATCTAACTATACTCCAAACAATGAAACAGAAGTTATAAGACCTTTGACTTTGGCTTGGCAGAGAGGGGAAAAAAAAACAAGCCATGGTACAGTGATATTTCCATTATGAAATCCACTTTCCCAAATTTGCTTCAGTTTTTAAACCACAATGCAAGATTTCAAGACAATGTACTATGTTTTGCTGTTTTCTGATTAACAAATATGTTTTCCCGTCAAACAGAGAGAGTTAAAAAAAAACAACCCAAACATTTTTTTTAGTTATTGCTTTTTTTGTGCCAGCCATTGTATATGTCTTTACGAAACCTATGGTTTAAAAGAAAATAAAAGCTGCATTACTATAATCACAGATGCCTGAAAAATTCAATCAGAATATAATTACAATAATAAAAGCTCTTTTGGATTCAATTAGATACACAACTGGAAGGGTAATCACTGCTTCTTGAAAAATAAGGGTGTTTTTCTCCATTTCACATGAGTCACACGGTTTGGTACTAGCTATCTTTATTCAAGTCACAGGATAAAAATGAATTCAGTTTAACATAAATGACAGGCTTCCTAAGGAAAAAAAGAACAGCAGTGAAGTTTGTTTTTGGTCAAACCGAATTGCTTATGAGATTATAAACAGATCTGAAGTATGGTCCCTTTATATGTTGTAAGTCAGGTAGACTTTCCCTAACAGCATTTTCCTCCCGAGTTAAAAACCAGAATTTTATTTTGACCAAAGTGTGATGAAAAATAAGAATTTTCATTTTGGCAAAACATGAGTGAAAAAAGGTTACTGTGAAATTTTAACAATGTCCAGAATTGGTCACAATTCTACTGCACAAGACCTTTTAAATGAGATGACATGATGTGCTTAAGGGACTTTTGTAAGCTAAAGATGAGCAAGTGAACATATTTGGTACAAAAACTTACAGGATGGGGCCATGAACAGTAGCACACTCCCAACATTTTAGAGACATGAACCAGGATCTTACTGTGTTATGACACACTGAAATACAGAACAAGCAATTCCTTGACCTTCAGAATTAATGAAGACTTGTAATTTAACAAACAGTGTATTCTTTCAGTGTTTTAGTTCCCATGTGCATTCTTTGATGACTAGAAAAAGCTGTACTATCTGAAAATTATTTTGCTGAAGGCCTTATTAGGATCCTCCTCTTCTTGTAGGCTTGTTGTGACAAAATTAATTGGAAAGTGCTAGTTTTTGAGATACCACCCTCTACCAAACTTGATTTGAAGATGAAGAGTTCAAACTTTGTTGGACGTCAATCCAGAGCCAGAGAGCACAGCTACTATAGTCTCCTTCGTTTTATATACACTCTTGCAAGGGGTGTACTAGAAAAAGTGACAGAAGACAGCAAACGTCTTTGGCAGGTGAGAGTGCTCAAAAAGACAGCTATAAAGAACTCATCAGGGAAGATTGTTACAAGTATTGTGAGTATTTCCTTTGCTAGAAACTGTCATGAGAATTATGGAGGCATTTGAAGGAGGATATGAGGTTCACAGATGTTTTTAGGATGATTCTAGTTTGAATAGAGAGGCAAACAAAATAAAGGATATAATGGTTGTGAGATAAAAAGACTTATCATCAAATATAAGTCAAAATTATATACCTCCAGGTAGACCTTAAAGTTGGGCTATTTTAAGTATTTTTCAATTCACATTGAATGTAATGTGAGAAACAAGTACTGCTGCTAAAAATTTTTTTGCTTCTGTCTTTAAATTAATAATGATTACTGTTCTCAGATGGGTCAGCTTTTCTTTCAAAAAGTTCAATTAAAAAGGAGTAATTTGGATGATTCCAGTGTGAAATATAAAAACACACAGGCTTTCCTGAAAAAGTACTTTGCTTTCAGCCATCACATATCTGCAGCAGATTCCCCAAGCTCCTTTTACATTTTCATTACAAACTGCTTCAGAAAAAGCACAGGGAATTTAAAGCACGGACAGCATTTCTTCATTGTTCAACACCTAACCTTAAAAGACAAGATGCCTTGATGACATGATGCGGAAAAAAACTTCAGCATTTATGTCTCCTAACAGTCTCCAAATACTCCAGTGAGTGATCACAGCCTCAGACATGGGGAGAAACAGAGTTTAATAATAGTAAGGATAAGACCAAGTACAAAAATTAGGAATATGCATAAGAAAAAAATATTAAGAGTAAGAATAAGCATAAGAGCAAGAAAGAAGGTAAAATCTTTTTTCAGCATTTTTCACCTTTTGTGAAAAGCTGAGAATTAATCAGAAGCCGGTATTTCTGCTTAAAATTCTGAAAAGTTTTTGAACAATTAAATTAAATTAAGGGACAGAAGAACTGCTGATATATTATAAACATTATTTTGTCTAGCTACTATGTAAGTAGACTATTTCCAGGGAAAGGCTTAGCTGAGCTCTTTCATGTAATGGGTGTCTAAACAGTTTTCTCAGTAGGGAAGGCATATGGCAATAGATGATTTTGTTCTCATCACAATACTTTCTCTTCATTCCCACTTGCAATTTTTCCTTGATGTCTTAATGTTTTCAAATCTTTCGGTTTCCAGTAGTAGAATGGATGGATTCCAGGCATGTTACCCAGCTGAAAATAGAGACTGCTATGCTGCCTTTTCATAGTCCACAGCAGTTTTATCATTCACTACACTAGGAAAAGAATCAATCCCTCTATATGAGAAGCACTTCATTTTAAAGTAGAGCTTTAAAAAATAAATTTAAAAAGCCCTTCACAACCTCAAAACATATGAATTGCTTACTGCTAGCTGGGGGAAGGAGGGAAAATTCATTTCACAAGTTGTTTGCTAAGAGGTGTGAACTCAGAAACAGTCAGCCCTGGTAACTCACCTGTGTTTTTCACTCAATAAAATATTTGGGCATTTTTGTGGCTTAAATGAGAGCTGCTGAGACCTGTTCACAGGCAATTCAAACTCTAGTGAACAAGTCACTGTACGTGGCATGAATTCATACCAGCATCTTCCCCTGTCAATTACCCTGCCAGGCCATATACCAATTCACTCCATGGCTGCGGAGACATAAAGAACAGCACAGCCAGGGTTTTTCCACCCCTGAAGGGCTCTCCAGAATGTCCTGATCCTGGCAAACAGTGGATAGAGTCAACCACAGTCTATCTTCCTTGCCTCCTGCTCCTTGCAGCCAAAGACCAATGCTTGAGCACTGGAAGGTGGGACGCATCCATGCCTTCAACTCACCTTCCAGTGCTGAACTAATGTTATTTCGCCAACTACAAACAACATACAGAGAGGGTTACATACAAAGGGAAAATTGCAATTTGGATTGATACAGATACCTGCAATCCATATGCCATCCTCTACCGAGGTCTGCCAAGGTGCCTAAATTCTTCCTATTGTTTTGAGAATCCCAGCACCAACCTTTTCCACTGCTCCCACATTTATGTAATGCAGGAAAAGCAGAGGTGGGAAAAAGAGGTGACACAAAGAGATAATGTGCAAATAAGAATGATTTAGAGTGGTTTTGCAAAAAAAACACCAGCAAACAAACAATCAAAACAAACAACTAACAAATAAACAAAAAACACCCCCAAACTGAAACAAAACAGGTAGGAAGAGAAGTGGAATAGCTTGCAGAAAAGGTGGAATAAAGGCAAAATATGCAAGGAAGACTGCATTCAGAAAACAAGGAAGAAAATGGGAAATACTGTAGTTTTGGGTGGAGTGGAAGAAAGGCAGCAGAAAAATGAAGGGAAATAACAGAGAAAGAAAAAAGGAGAAAAGGACCAGAACAAGGCTCAGTGGGAAAAATGTCTGGATGCAGAGAATGAAATGGGAGATAAGAAAAGGTTGAAAGCAAAAGGGACAGCAAAAGTAAATGGAGTGACCCAGCAGTGTGCCCAGGCATCCTGCGGTGCATCAAACACAGCACAGCCAGACAGTCAGAGAGATTACCCTGCTGTATTCAGCACTGGTGTGGCCTGAGCTGAATGTTGGGTCTCTGCTGGGTCACTCCATTTGAGAAGGGTGTGCTGGTCCTTGATTGTGTCCAGAGGAGGGCACCAAAGCTGATGAAAGGGCTGGAGAGTGTGTCCTGTAAGGAGTGGCTGGGGACCCTGGACTGGTCTCATTTGCAGAAATGGAGGCTGAGGCTGACCTCATTGCTCTCTACAGATTCCTGAAGAAGGGAAGCGGAGAGGGGGGTGATGAGGTCTTCTCTCTAGGGTTCAGGGTTAGAAGATGTGGAAATGGTTCAAAGTTGCATCACGGGAGGATCAGACTTGACAATAGGAAACAATTTTTTGCTAAGAGGGTGAACAAACCCTGGAACAGGCTTCCTGGAGTGGGCTTTCATGCTCCATTGTGCTTGTTTTGGCTGGGATAGTGTTAATTTTCTCTGTAGCAGCTATTATATGGCTGTGTTTTGGATTTGTACTGGAAACAGAGTTGGTAACACAGGGATGATTTTGTTAATGCTGAGCAAGGCTTACACAGAGCCAAGGCCTTTGCTGCTCCTCACCCACCCCACCAGCGAGGAGGCTGGGGGTGCACAAGGAGCTGGGAAGGGACACAGCTGGGACAGCTGACCACAACTGACGCAAGGGATATCCTACATCCTATGATATCATGCTCAGCACATAAAGTGGGGAAAAGAAGGAGGATGAGTGCGTCATCCAGAGTGAGGGCCCCGCTCTCCTGGAGATGGCCAAACACCTGCCTGCCCGTGCGAGGTGGTGTATGAACTCTTTGTTTTGCTTTGCTTGTGTGTGTGGGTTTTGCTTTACCTATTAACCTGTCTTTATCTCAACCCATGAGTTTTCTCATTTTTACTTTTCTGAATCTCTACCCCATCCCATGGTGGGAGAGTATGTGTTTGGGGTGTTTAGTTGCTGGGTGGGGTTAAACCACAACAACCAAGTCTGTCAGTTTTAATATTTTCTCAGCCTGGAATTGTTCAGGCAGTTGGACTAAAGGATCATTGTAGATACCATCCAACTAAAATGATTCTGTTCTATTCTATTGCCCATGAGATGCCATTTGACACCCCCTCTTTCCTCCCACAGATTTATCTCATTTGTTAACAAGTACCTTGTCCTTAAAATGACCTCAAGCTCATTCATTCCCATTTATACAATTTAGGTTTAATTTGATATTGAAAATAACATTTTTATTCAGTCCAGGCAAAATAAGTCCCTAGCAGGACTCTGAATTAAATGGTATTCAAATAATAGCAAAAAATTACTTAGTTTCCTAACTATTGTTGCCATTTTTTCTGGAAATTATCGACTAGGATTCTATAGCCAGGAGGAAGAAAAAAATTAGAGTATAGAAGAATTGTGTCATCACATTAGGATCAGAAATAATGAAATTAAAAAAAACCAGGCCATGTTAACAAAATAGCATTTTTCTTGCATTAAAACAGAATAAAACATGTAAGATAAAAGAAAAATCCCTACTACTTTAATTAAAATATATATACACATTTGAATGCAAGTGGAAATTAAATCCCGAAACTGAAGAGTCAAATGTATAAGAGAATTTCTTTACATTGTGCTTTTCCCAAACAAGCTGTCTTCAATACAGTGTCAGAGTATCAAAACAGACACAAACGTTTTAAAGTAACTAGACACTTCGGCCTGAAAAGGCTGGTGAGTTCTAACACACCAAAAGTTAGCAGAAAACTGTCTTCCCAATAATGATAGTGTGCTTAAGAGACAATAGGAAGCATTTTTCACCCTCCTACCATTCCTCAGGACATAGCTGAGTAAGGATTTTTACAGACATTAAAGAACAAAGTAAAACAACTTCGGTTTTGCTCACTAATTTCGTCCTGTTTCAAAACTTGAGGGATAAAAAAGTTTCACAAATGTTCAAAAAGTCAACAGTAGTGTCCTTAAGGCTAATCTGGTTTAGGAATCAAAGTCCCAATGTCCAGCATGAAAATTATGTATTTACTTTGGAGTGATAGATTTTCTGCTTGAATTCTTAGAGGCTTGTTTGAAAGCCTTCACTGCAATGTAATTACATGCAATTCTTAATGTAGTTTAATGCAATAATGCAATTCTTAAACTAGCTTTGTTTAAGAAGCAGAGAAAATTGTTAACGGCTGCAAGAATCTTTCATTTTGCAATCATCCTTTCTGTAGCCATGTTAGTCTTCTCTGTGGACAAGTGAATTTGAAAGAGGTAATTTCTGTACTTTGAAAAAAGCGTGTTCTCTATTGCCATTATATGCATTTAAAAAGTCATGTAAGAGAAGAGAGGAATAAAAGTGCAGAACTCCATTTAAAACTCTCTTGCCACTGTGTTGAAACATGCTGAAGATGGATTGGTCATGATTAAAGGTGAAACAGTCCTTATCCCTACCAATTAATCATGTATTTAATATAAATTAATCCTTATTTAATGAGGTCTGAGTCATTAGAATCAAGTTTGCATAGATACAGATAGATAGATATGTATAATTGGTGCTACAAACCCCCAACTTTTATGTGTGAAATGAAGGTCAGAGCTAGAGACAGACACAGTTTTATTATTAAAGAGATGCCAGACTCTTTATTGATATACTGCCCAGGGTATTACTGTGATAGTTTCATAGTTAAGGCTCTTGGAGAGGTTGATAAAAATGTAAATGATTGCTTTTCTTGCTTGAAGAGAATGACACACTGTAGGCACTGTAAAGACAAATTTTAGGCGGAACAGAAAGTATTGCCTGCTGCATCACTCAGTACTCTGCCTCCTGGAGACAATAACTTCTCATTGGGACAGGCACAACAGTCTGTCCCATGGTCAATCACAGTCAAGAGGAAAAATTAAATAAATAGGAGACTAGAGGGGAAGTGACCTCTTCCTTTGAGTGTTTAGAATAACTTCTCTACAAAACATATTTTGCCTACAGCAAAACAGAGGAAGACATGCCCCAGATTCAGAAAACTACCCACGCTGTTGTGTAATTCTCTGTACACAGCCCTCAATGAACTTAGTCAAAACTATACATTTGTTTTCAGGTGCTGCCAAGAGCAGGAGTTTTAGAACTACCATGAGGCAGAGACAGTCATACATTTCTCTGGCCAATGTGCTGAGCTTAGTCATGGAGACTCTTTGTCTCTGTTCACCCAGGGGTCTTTTCAAGCACTCAATATCTCTGCTGATGTGATGAACAGAAAGAAGATGACTAGGCTATTGGTTTTGTGACACAAGTTGCATTTTAAGAAGACCAGGGATTGTGGGGTGGTCTGTCAAGGTTTGGCTGATCTTTAAGTGCCAAAGGAAAAAAACAGAAAGAAATAGAGAGGACTAATTCCTACCTTCAGAAACTACTCTGTAGATGAGATTCCCTGTCTGTTCCAGGTAGGTCATCTGAAGAAGCTAGGAAAGAACATTTGTTTTAAAACCTGAACAGAAATGAGACTGAGGTTAATGGTTCAATTTATTTTTATTTTCCCCAGGGGCATTACAAATCCCTCAAGACTTACAGACATCAGCTAGAAAAAGTTCCAGAACTATGTTTTAGACTTGAGTTGCTCAAGGATCTTGAAAACAGATAATGTGATTTTAATTCATGTAAAGGATCTGCTTATGATAACCAAAAATAAAGCTGAAAAGTAGAAGCTGCCCACTTGAGTCACAGGTGGAAACCTGAACCAATGGAACTGCTGATGGATACATTTCCTTTGTTACTTTCATGGATGGGAAAAAAAAGCCATTCTTTCCATTACTCTCACACTTCCAAAAGCAGTAAGAAAAAAGAAACAAATTAGCTTTAATTCAGCTCCTCATTAGAATACATTTCCTTCAGCTAGTCTGCTTTTGACACATATATAATTGGCAACTCTGGAGAAATCAGAACACTAGATACACATGTGATCAACCTATTCATGGCTATCTAACTGAGCAATTAACTAAATGCCAAGAGAAAGAAAAGGTATGAGGAATTTGCAAGTGTCAGTTTCATGCTAGTTTTTTTCACATAATTGCTTTTTTTTGTACCCGAACCTCCAAGCACACAACTTAAACCGGAAAGAAAGAATATGCCATTTCACCATGAAATAAAAGCTACTTGTACAGCACTTCAATTATTGACACCAAGAAAATGCATGAGCTAGTGAGGAAAAACCCACTAATTAATTTCCTTCACTCCTACTGCAGAAGTTTTGGTATTTTGAAGTATTAGAAATTTAAAAGCAGAAGTTTTGGTATTTTATTTTTTAAAAATTTCTTTCTTCCTCCCAACATGGTAAAGTGATAAGGAAAACAAGGGAGTATATAACTGTGTATACATTTCCTATCTCATTTAAATTCAACTGTCAAAATATCAAAAAGGTTTTGAAGATAAGATTTGTAAGCTTCATTCAAACGTCTTACAATTGCCACATTTAAATGGTGCCGCTATTCTAAATGATATTTATAGGCCCAAAGTAATTTTTATGCAGCCGTTTCAGTTCAGCTACTGTCATTTTTAAGGAAAGAGGAAACCATCTTGGCTAAAGGAAGCCAAATATTAAAAATACGAAAAAACCCATTTGCTGCGAGTAATGGCAAAAATTGATCAGAGAATGGCATTCAAATAACTCACCCTCTAGTAAAATTGGCAAAGAAATTAAACTTTTAAAGGAGAAAAAAAATTATGTTACTTTGAAATACAGACTTGAACGGAGCTTGGCATAACCATGTAAAGCATCTACAAATAAACACTAGGTGTTAAGAATATCTTTATCTAGCTAAGGCCCAATATTTTTACATGATATTTTTCTAAAAAAAAACCCCAAAACCATAAACAAGGACAATCTACAACTTGTCTTTCTTCTCTCTGAAAGATTTTCACAAGTTGGTAAAACTTGTCATAATGGTGAACCTTTAGGCCTTGTCTGGCCTAAACAGACACTTCTGTACTTGCAAGTAGGGTGATGTGTCACTTCTGGAAAAATGTGTGAGTTTGTCTATACTGCCTACTCTGACACAGCAGCAAAACCAGAAAAAGTAGCATAATCCTTCCAAGACAAAAGAGTACAACATGATTATTTATAGCAGAATAAATCAAGTCACCACTCATCTGTCTTAAGTTTTTTACCTCATCTCAAGCCCAAGTTTCAATTTCCTTCATAATATTTTAGCCTTCTAAGGCCTTCCTTTTTGTTCATGAGTTTGAATTTTAGACAGAGGGTCTTTTAATGACTCAATTACAGAATCTAAGCCAAAGGTACTTCAGACAAGACACTTCAGGAGAAGCGTGCCAGAATTAAAATTTAGTAATCACCAAAAGTGAGGGTGATTTACGCATGTGACTCAGCAACTCAGAGGAATTATGCAATTCTAGAACAGCATTGGTCAGTTTTCATAACAAACTGCTTTTCAATAATGATAATAATGAAAGATCAAAGAAATCTGAATATATATTTCTATGGTAAGTTTATATGGGATACATATATTTGTACATATATATGCTGTATAAATTCCTCTCATATCTTCAGGTATAACTTATTTTATAGGAACAATTACTTTTTCCCAGTCCCCAAGTCTTGTTTTCTCAAGAAGTTACATTTGGTTTGCATTCTTCTTATATAACAGGAAACAAACAATTATAGATACCCAATTACTATTTCAGGCACTGAAATCTTGACAAGGATTCTGGTTCTGTTGGACTCTCCCTTAAGTCTCACTGCAGGAATTGCTGCTATGAGATTAATGCAGAAAAGATTTCACTGTCATTGATAACAGAGGGACAACTTAAGAGCCAGGGGCACATTCAGAATCTATCTGAGATGGACCCAGACAATTCAGATCTGAGTCACATTGTTATTTGCTCTATATACACTGAATCATAAGAATGATGTGTGTACTTACAAAGAAACTTAAAGCTGTCTGAGAGGGCAAAATCAAATTCAGCAGTGTTGCAAAAATGGGAGTAACGTGACATTCTAATAGATTTGGAGGCAGAAAATGTAAGGTGGTCAAAATGACCCACAGGTTAGTTAAGAACATCTAATAAACTGAAGAAAGCTTAGAAAGCATGCAATATACAATTGCTGCAGCAGGATGTAGTTCACACAAAGGCTAATCTTCTGATATACTAGATCTCTTCTAGAAAGCATAGTGGAAAAGAAATTGTTTGCAAAGTTGCAGCTGATTTGGCAGATTTGGTTCCAATGTTACCCTGTCTTCAGATGAAGGGAGTGGGTCTCCGAGTGCCTGACAGAGCCTCTCCATTCCTTCTGTCATGCAGCCTCGTTCAAAATCATTGTCAGTACTGCCTTTTGATAACCTGGCCTTTTCCATGCTGTGAAAAATGTAAAGAATTTTCTGCATTTCCAATTAATTCTTCTCAGTCCTTTACCTTAATGAGTACAGAGGCAGAACGATCCTTACTGTGCTATGAACTCCATTCACCATCCTTGAGGTAATGAGATATAATGCAATTTCTCAGCTGCAGATTGCTTGCAAAATGCCCCATGAAGCCTCTGAATGTTTGATTACCAGGGAAGTAGAGTTCTCTCCTCCCCACCATTTATTTTTGGTATCACAGACACCATCCAGCTGCACAAGATATATTCCTATAACACTGTATACGGGAAAGTATTTCCGTTCTTTATTTGCTTAGGAGCTTTCCTATAGCAGAAGTGCTGAAATATTTGATTTCTAAGATGCATGAAGATAAGGAAGGAACAAACAAGTATTCAAAAAAGGACTAAACTGAAGTTGCAGTCCTACTGAGGTGTCAGAACAAGTATTTTTATTGTCTATGGAAAAAACAAAAAAAAAAAAAAAAAAAAAAAAAAAAAAAAAAAAAAAAAAAAAAAAAAAAAAAAAAAAAAAAACAAAAAAACCCCCCAAAAACAAACAAAAAAACCACCAAACCAAACCAAAAAAAACAACCCAGAAAACCACAACAAAAACCAGGATATGCTTTCATTCCTATGTTTATCTTTAAAGAGAAGGGATGTGGCAGTTTCCACTCTGTTAGTTGAGACCAGAGCACTGGCAGGCTGATGAAGGATATGGGAGTCCAGCTATCTGGAAGTGGTTCATATGACCAAGTCACAGTGTCTGTCATACCAGTCTGTATGTCCTCGAGTTGTACTGGTACCTACCATGGTAACTCCATTCCCAGCTTCCATTTAGACGTTTAGAAAGGATAGAAGCCACCTCTTCTACAGCCCCCACCTCCTGAAGTTATGTAATATCTCATGTGGTTATTGTTTCCAGGGAAACTGATACTTGATTTCTACATCATGACCCAGTACCATAGAAAACTGGGAACAGAGAAACAGAAAGAAACTCATAATATCAGACCCAGACTGCTGTGAGAAAAACACACAACAAATTCACTTGCAACAGTGTTCTTCCTGCAGAAAGTGTGCAGCATAGAAGATGCAGAAGTCGGCAGAGCATGATGAATGCTCAACACAGAGATGAATAAACTGATTTTTAAGTGTGCTAAACATCCATAATTCCCATTGATATCAGTGTAAACAAAACATCAGAAAGCAAGTAAGATTTGAAGGTAGTTCAGCTCTTCTCAGGATTACACAGGTATAATGCGGAAGTTAATTCTTGTACAAAAATTCAAGAAAAAATTCTTAAAGAATAAGGGGTGGATATTCTTCCAAAGATGTCAAGAGAAATCCTAACGATTGCACTTCATCCCTGCCTGTTTTTGTGTTTCCATCTTTAGTCAGGTTTAGAGGAGCTTTTATCAGAGAGAAGACTATTTCAAAAGAGCACTGGAGGTAACACAGTGTGCCACAAAGTAATATAATTGAAGGAAAGGGATAATTAGTTTTCATATATACTGATTTTCTTCTGCAGTCTATAAGACATGACACAAAAGAAATTATCAATAACCACTTACTTAATTTATCACAAGCCAAGTAACAGCCCTATTAAGTCCTCCAGTGAATGAAGTCCTGTCAATCAGAAAGGCTCTTATCTGCTGAAATTGCAGAACACTGCAAAAAAATCATCTATCTTGTTCTGAGGGAGCTGAAATTCTACTCATAAAAGCAGTATTTGACTTCAGAATTGATCATGTTTTCTCTTGGTGCCAAGAGAGCTTTCAAATATCAGTGTGCTGAGACTATGATGACTTCTTGCCTGAGCTTGCTAGTTTTGCCTAAGTGTTTTGTCCTCTCCACACTAAGCACAATAGTCTAACAAATCCTAAGTTGCTGTCTGTAGACAAAAAACCTTATATGGCAAGTGTTTAAAGGCAGACACCTCCACGTATTTTTTTTTTTTTTTTTTTTTTTTAAATCCTTATAAATTTGAAAGCAGAACTTTTGAGGAACTGAGGACATTTACATAAAATCAAGCTGAACAGCGTGCAGTTTCCCATAGTTTGTTGGAATTTTGGTAATGCACACTTTAATCTCAGTTTAAATCTGTTGAATTAGTTTAAAACTATTTATGTTTGGAAAGTTACATGCCACCATCTCTCTCCCAGAAATTTCCTAAATTTGGAAAAGCTGCAAAGGTCCTTGGACTTCTCTCTCAGAGAGTTGTGTGGCAGCTGCTGAGCCATTGGTATTAGGAGGGAATAGCAAAGAGGGGTAAAGTATCAGTTGTCAGGGGGCCTTCAAATCCATAGATACTTATTTTCTTCAGAAAAGTTCCACAGAAAATAAGAGAGGTGAAACTTTTGGTCCTTGAGAAGTGACTCAAATGCAAAACCACAAGTTTTGACTGCCTTTAAAATGTATTAAAGTGATATTGAGTACAAAGCAATGATTAAATGGCTGAATAATAAACTAGAGTAGTCAAAGTACATAGACTGAGGGGGAGCTATTACCAGAATGACTGTAACTAAGTATAATTATAATTGTATAATATAAATTATATATTGTGGATAGCTACAATACAGAGTTGTATTATGTATTATACAGTACACAATCAATTATGCATCACATAATTCATTATAGCTATAAATATTTATAACTTATTATTCATTATTTTAGCCACATCCATCCTCTTTGACTAGCAGCACTAATTTTTTGCTCTGTAAGAAATCAAAGTAGGCAGTTTCTACCCAAAAGAGTAAACAGCAGCCTTGTCCCTCATGGCATACATCCTCCAGTGCACAGGTAGAAGAAATGCTGCCCAAATGGGAAACAAAAGTACACTTAGGATGCTAAACATTACTGGAGAGGTTTAGCCAATATGCTGAAAGGTAGTGTGGCCAAGTTCAAGTCTGCAGATCATGCACACTACCTTTCATTATCACAGCTGCTGATTAATTATGCCTAAGTATTTTTTACTACTCTGGTCCTCTGTTTCCAATCTGGATGACAAGAATAATGATACTGATCACTCTTACAAGATAATTTTACGTGTGTGATAAAAGAAATCCAAGGTGACACTATTATTGTTGTTTTCCTTTTGAATAGGTTTTAAAGGAAGAGTCCTACACAAATCAAATGAGCCTGTCCATTGAGACAAGGGTGTCTTAGCTAAAGTAGAAGCCACATGGATGTTTCTGGAATTTTCTCTTCTTCTATATTCCAGATATTAGGTTTTAATGGTTCCTAGATTTCAGTGGTTAAACAAAATAGTTCAGCACAACTTGAAGAAACCATACCGCTATTTGATATCTGTATGGTATATTTTTAAATGCAGAAAGTGTTAATTTTTGCTGAAATAATTATAAATCACTTCTTAACAGACATGTAACTAGTCTGTTCTGCAGAAAAATAAATTACTTTGGAGGAATTTTGCCCACACTCTATTTTTCAAAACACCTCATGTGACCATTTCTCAAAGTTAGTCCTAAAAGAATAGAGATGCATCTCTAGTATGACACATTCCAGTGTCATACTATTCCAGTTTGCACAACTGTTGATACTGTGGTGATTTCAACATGGGTGGATGCCAGATATCCACTAAAGCCACTCTATCACTCCCCTCCACTATTGGATAGGAGACAGAAAATACAGCAAAATGCTCATGGGTTGAGATAAGGACCAGGAGAACCACTTAGTGATTACCGTCAGAGGCAACACAGACTCAGCTTGGGAATATTACTGAATTTATTACCAATGAAACCAGAGCAGGAAAATGAGAAGTAAAATAAATCTTAAAACTACTTTCCCCCCATCCCTCCCTCCTTCACAGGCTCTTGCCCCAGCAATGCAGGGAGACAGGGAATGGGGGTTATGGTTTATGGTTTATGGTTATGGTCAGTTCATCACATGAAAGTTTCTGCCACTGCTCAGAGAGAGTAGTACTTCCCCTGCTCCAGTTTGTGGTTCGTCCCACAAGAGACAGTTCTCCATGAACTGCTCCAACATGGGTCCCTCTTCATGGGGTGCAGTCCTTCTAGGACAGGCTGCTTCAGAGTGGGTCCCACATGGAGTCACAAGTCCTAGCAGGAAACCTGCTCCAGTGTGGGCTCCTCTCTCCACGGGCCCACACCTCCCTGTCAGGCCTCTGCTCCAGCACAGGCCTCGCATGAGTTCACAGCCTGCTCTAAGACATCCACCTGCCCCAGCGCGGGTCTCCTCCATTGACTGCAGATGAAGCTCTGCTCCACCATGGGCCTTCATGGGCTGGAGAGTCACAGTCTGCCTCACCATGGTCTGCACCATGGGCTTCAAGGGAATCTCTGCTCTGGTGTCTGGAGCACCTCTTCCCCCTCCTTCTCCACTGATCTCGGTGTCTGCAGAGTTGTTCCTCTCACATGTTCTCACCCTGCTCTTCTCTGGCCCCAATTACATCTGCACAATAAGCTTTTTACCCTTTCTTAAATATACTATTCACGGAGGCATTGCTCCCATCTCTGATTGCCTTGGCCTTGGCCTTGGAGGCACCATGGATTGAGTCTGCCAGACATGGATGCAGTTTCCAGCAGCTTCTCGCAGAAGCCACCCCTGTGGTCCCCTTGCTACCAAAACCTGAGCCTGCAACCCAAACATAATGCTCTGAAGCATTGAACAAAAGATTTCATGCACACTTAAGTAGCTCTTTTTCTGTACTTATTACTCAAGTGGAGCATTCTGCAGTACTTTGGTTATGAATTATATTTGGTGGAATGGCATCTGAAATTAATGTGTAGTCAGCCACCCAAGGCAGAAGTGAAAAGAAAACCAATCATCTTGTGTGGAGGGGCGGCCCCAAAATATTCGGGCCGTCCCTGTTCCAGCCCCGCCCTATCGGATGACTCCTTCTGGGAGGAGGACTCCGAGATGGCCGTTTAACCCCGCCCCATGGGCGGGAGGAGGGCAGTGACATCTTGTTAGCCCCGCCCCCAGTTCTAGAACCTTCTATGTTACTCGGTTATTCATTGGTTGCTGTATTTTGTACCCTCCCCCTGAACCTGGTGATTTGTTCCCGTATTGCTGAACTCCTCCCCTGTTTCGCTCCTATTGGTTGTAACCCCTTGACCCCGCCCAGTTTCCCCCCAGTTAAAACCCCGTGCACAGAGGCGCTCGGGGGTTGTCTCCCCAGAGATCTCTTGCTGTTTGTTTCTGCTCGGACCCCTTCGCCTACCCGAAATAAAGAGAGCTCGGGAGACCCCCTCCCACACCCTTCCCTCCTGACCCAGTGTGATTCATTCCTGTGCCAGAGGATGCCTGAGGAAAGGACACCCTCCTCAAAGTGCCAGACACCGGCATCCCGCCTGCTCCCCCTCTTAAGTGCGTGCCGCTTGGCTGACGGAGGCTGGTGAGATTTNGGGAGACCCCCTCCCACACCCTTCCCTCCTGACCCAGTGTGATTCATTCCTGTGCCAGAGGATGCCTGAGGAAAGGACACCCTCCTCAAAGTGCCAGACACCGGCATCCCGCCTGCTCCCCCTCTTAAGTGCGTGCCGCTTGGCTGACGGAGGCTGGTGAGATTTGTGGGTCCGAGGGTACAGCCCGCCCTCAGATAGCTCTCCAAGCGCCCTGGGCTTGGTTAAAGCGATCTCAGAGGACGAAGTCATCCAACAATCTCCTTCCACCTCTAGATGACCTTAAGACAGGGTTTTTATACAAAACCTTGGAAACCTTGGAAAAAGGCGGTAGCAGAATGGCTGTTGCTGGCATGATATTTATAGCCATGCATTTAAGTACTTATATCCTAAATATATTTTTATATATTGTGTGTGTGTGTATATATATAAAATATATAAATATATATAAATATATTTATATATGTATACACACATCTTTCTGACCAATAGTTGGATTTGGTCTTAGATGTCTTTTACAACGTAACTGATTCTATGATTCTAAATAAATAAATTTTTTTTGAATGGAAGAAAGTGACACAAGCAGAATAACCATTCATCAATATCAGTCCTACTTATGACTTTTCATTCACAGACATTTCCATGGTGCATTCCACAGAATCATAAAAGGTAGAACATCCTGAGTTGGAAGGGACCTATCAGGATCATCAAAGTCCATCTCCTGTTCCTGAACAGGACAGCCTGAAGAATCACACCATGTGTCTGAGACTATTGCCCAAATGCTTCTTGAATTCTGTCAAGCTTGCTGCTGTGACCACTTCCCTGGGGAGCCTGTTCCAGTGCCCAACAACCAACCACTGGGTGAAGACCCTTTTCCTGATACCCAACCTAAACCTCCCCTGACACAACTTCAGGCCATTCCCTTGGGTCCTGTCACTGTCACCACAGAGAAGAGATCAGTGCCTGCCCCTCCTCTTCCCCTCACAAGGAAATTGTAACCAGAGTGAGGTCTCCTCTCAGCCTCCTCTTCTCCAGGCTGAACAGACCAAGTGACCTCAGGTGCTCCTCATATGGCTTCCCCTCAAGGCCCTTCACCATCTTCATGGCCCTCCTTTGGATGCTCTTTAACAGCTTAATGTTTCTTGTATTGTGGCACCCAAAACTGATCACAGCACTCGAGGTGAGGCTGCTGCAGTGCAGAGCAGAGCAGGACAACCCCCCCCCCTCACCCAGCTCTGATGCACTCCAGGACACACATAGCATTCCTGGCTGCCAGGGCACATTGCTGACTCAGCGTGACAGTTCCTACGAACAGTGGAAGGCCAATGAGACTTTGATTTTAAGAAATCCAGCAGAGATCTGAAGTACTACCTTTCCTGTGTTGTACAGAGCTATCTAACATAACAAAAATACCTTTAGTACTGGAAGTGATGTTGCATTGCAGAGTAGAATTGTACACTGGAAATGCAACTAGATGTGAATGAATGAATCTGTATTGGGCATCATTCCTGTACTGCTAGACTGCATCTAGCATCTGATCAACATAGCTTTTAGCCGACTCGTAGTTTGGCATTCTTAAGGGTATTTATAACCACTAATACTGCCCTCACTGGCAACAATTACACATCTCCACTTAGAGAATACACTTTTGTTTTGTTTCACAAAAAAAAAAAAAAAAAAAAAAAAAAAATTAAAAAAGAAGAAAAATTTGAAATGACCACAGTAAAACTAATGCAAGTTATGATAATGATACTGTCTGTCATCTGGGAAATCCAATTTCCAATTTATTTTTTTTCTGAGACAAATTTCATATGACTAAATAAATAATGCAAGTCCTGACTGGAGAGCAATATAAAAGATCCACTCGAAAAATATGTTCTCTCTGCAAAATAAGTTCTCTCTCTGAACATTCCTTTTTTTTGGTCATAACCTTTTCTCTATTCATACTTACAAAAAAAATGAACTACTTTATTCCTGCATTTGTCCCAACAAATTGATGAAGACATTGTTTTGTTTCAGTATTTTTGCTTTCACACTCTCTAGAGAAATGGGAAATTATACTGTATTCAAACTGAGATATTAAGTAATTTTCAATATCAGAAAAAGGAGACAAGCTCTGGAGTCCAGGAAAAAAAAAAAAGAAGCAGAAACAATGGCAGCAGTAGTGTATATGAGATTTTCTACTGGTCAACAAAAGGAGAGAATAGGTATAATTCCTCCAAGATTTAAAACACTGTAACAAAGTAGGTTAATGGTATGAACACAGGCTAATCATACTTCCTCTTTCTGCATTCTTTGTATATAACATGCACTGAAGAAAAGAAACTAAAAAACTCTTTTTTGCCTTATTGCTGAGAATACAGTCAATCTCTGTTTGCATACAGTTTAACATCCATGGTGTAATTGGCAGCACTGACATATGTCTGCACGCTGTATGTCCATAATGACCCAAGCAGTGCTTTTGCCTGCACTACTCCACCTCTGCCAGCTGCCTGATGGACTCCTGCTGGCAGAAGTCCCTTTCCAACTGCTTGGCACTGACCCTCACGGTTCAGTGGAAATCAAGCCTGGGATGGTATATCCCTTAAATTCACACTGGCTGGTAGATACCTTCAGGGAGAGCACTCAGCTTTCAAAGGCTATTTCTGCCGTTGGTCCTTGAAGGTGAATCATCCGAGCTGCTGTCCTTTAGAGCTGAACTCGGAACAGCCAATTTATTCTCCATTTCTCATCTTCTGTCATTTTTAATTTATCAGTTAGATAGCAGATATTGTGAGTGCTCAAGTGAAAGTTTGGGAGTTAAGCCTGAGGATTTCCAAGGCCAAGAGAAAACATAATGCTGTTCTGCTAAATCAACCAGGGAAGCCAACTGAAACTGCAGAACTCATTACCTGACCCAATGTAAATTTTTGTGTTGCTTCCTTGAGCTAATTAACTAAGTGTCTTTAGAGATCATCTGAATAAAACATCAACCGCAGCAGTGAGAGCAAAAAGAAACTACTCCATGCAAATGCATTTTGCGGGTGTTCTCCCTTTTAATACATCTTTAGCCCAACCTTCTACAAATTACAACTTTTATACAAGTGCATACTGAACCATCTACTCATTTTTTTGCTAAGTAAAAATTAAAAAAAAAAAAAAAAAAGTCTGCCAGGCTTGTGTGCCTGTGTGTGCATGAATATAAATAAATGGAAACATTCAGGTGGTAATTGGAGATGAGGATTATTTTTTCAAGATTGTTGTCAGGCAGAGCCCAAGCACACCATGAAGGTGAAAATGTATGCCTCTGTGTTAATAGATTAATAGATGCTGGTTTCATCAATGCTGTCCAACTGGTTAACCAAAGAGTCAGGTAGCTAGCAGTACAGCTGCCAGCTTTCATTAGTCGCTTGAGAAATAACATAAAGCAAGAAACACATGCTGGAGAGAGGTGGTCTAGAAAAAAGCATGAGAAAGAATAAATGGATGTATCACTTCTTTATGTGCCCTTTCTGGTGCTCATAATACATCATTTCCCTTTGTTCAGTTTCACTCCACCAAGTATCATGTGGTGCCTAAATAAATTCTTTTCTTAAGAGTGATAATGTAGGACAAATTTCCTGAGAAGGTGATTCCATGTCATGTCAGAAAAAGTCATAGAAGCATAGAATGGTTGGGGTTGGACGAGACCTTAAGGATAGCTGTATATTATTTATATTTCAATCGCCTTAGATGAGAAAAAAAAATACCATACTAGGAGTAAGTAAAAAAAGTATGGGGGAGACTGCATAAAAAGCCAGAGTTCCATTTTCCTCAATTTTTTAGCCAATTGACCTCCATAAACTTTAAGAAGGATATTTCCTGACTTATTAGTCAAGTCCTACTTTTTCATTGTTGTTTTTGTTACTGTTGTTTAGTTTATTATTTTGTTTGGTTGGGTTTTTTGTTAGTTTTGTTTTGTTTTCAAGATGATGTCATGATTAAAGTTTTCATAAAACCCAAGAGAAGTTCTAGCAATAAATTCTGAGTGGTCTTCAATGGTTCAGTAAGCATGATAATCCTTTTGCTTATGGTGAAAAAAATGACTCACAGTCTATCCCATAAATGAGGATCACCCTTGACCTAAGCTAGCCCTTTCACTCCATCTGAAGGATATTTATGTGTGTTTGAATGACACATGCACTATGGAAATCATAACTTGTTATAGGATAAACATAAAATACAGATACTTGTCTGCACAGACATGAGAAATAATTTCATACAGGATGCAAGGACTAATGCAGGTGATGTTTGTTTCTTCTATTTGTAAGATAAATAGCAATGGCAAATAGCAATACAAATGATCCATACAACCAGGGCTTTTTCAGAGTCTACTCAGTGAGGCAGAAAAAATTTCAGTTTCGGCTGGTTGATGTGCACTTTGATTGCTGACCCTTGAACTCCAGGGAAATAAGAAGAGGAGAATGAAAGCAAATTCAAGTGGCCTTCCCTCTGCTGAAGTGGCAGAGCCCATGAGTCTAGCCATTGACATTAATGAAAAGCTGAGCCATTGCACAAGTGTGATCAATCACAGAAAATAGAACAGTCACATCTAAATGCAGTTTCAGGGGCTGATCTTTTATATTCCCCCAAAGTCTCTAATTGCCAACACACTTACTCCTTCATTTGCAGTAAATGTTCTCTTGTGAAAATCCTTGTACTCATCAGCTGGCCCCTAGATGTGATCTTAGTCTAGCAAAATAGTGCTGAATGGAGATTTTCATGAATCTTAGCCATCCAGGCTAATATCACAGCTTTTGTTTAATGAAACAGCTCTTGTTTAATACCTTTTACCCATCCCAGTTACAAATGTTTTTAACTTTGTTTACAAATGCTACTTAAGTTTTGGACATGACAGGGAACAGAAGGAATGTCTGCCTAATGTCCTGTGACAGATGGAGGTGGCTGGAGACAGCCCAACCTAAGAAGTGGGTAAAGGTGGAGCCTTGTTTCTTAAAAGTAGCTGCCTTTGAGCACAAGAAGGAAATAAGCTATGCCATGGTAAGTTAAAGCAGGACAGGGGAGATAACTTACTTCATTCCCTTGTACACCAGACTGAACTGGAGGTAAAGGGAAGGAAGAAACCCATTGTCACCAATTCACACAGTACCTTTGTCTGATCCTGGGCCAGAACAACTATCTGCTCTTGAAAAAGCTGCTGTATGTGTATCAATACAAAGGTGATTCTTAAGACACCTTGACACTAGCAGAACTTTGGGAGAGAGATATAAGGCTGGCAGAACAGAGACAAGCTTAAAGTGGGATGACCATCAGGAAAGCTGCCTTGGCTCTGCTGGAACATAAAGTCCATCCATATTTGTCATTGTAGAGGAAGGTGGGGAAACTGCCACAGCCTGCAAAGCAATGTGAATGGTATTAGAACATTTTTCATTAGTGTCTGTTCAAATGCAAAACTAATTTTCACCTTGCCATGTTTGTAATGCCTTTTCTTTGCTTTCTGCTGAGTTCTGAGCTCTCAAACATTTTAGCACGAAAACACATAAGTGAACTGTAAGCTTCAGTCTTCAGACATTTGAAATACCTATTTGATTTTAAGAGTTATTGTTCATTCCCTGTTGGATATTGCCAAAGTAATCTAATCATTGTGGGCGGACTAGGGATGGGGGGAATCAGTGGCTTGTGACTTTGATAGCTAAAAACTAAAAAAAAAATGGTATTGATATATAATAACTAAAACTGCTCCAAAATGGCATTAAAGCTCTCTGTACATAAAGAAGAACATGCATGAGAAAAACATGGATTTGAAGGGTAGAGATGAGAATACTGTAACTGATTAGTGAGCAATTAAGAAGCTAATTGAAAAACAAAACTGTAAAATAAAGAATTAACTTAAATGCTTTCAAATTATTATAGGAGAAAACAAGTGTCATTTCAATTTACTAAAGGAAAAGAGGGAGAATATATCAGTAAGATCTGTTTTCTGACACACCACTTTCTGGCCTCTTTTCTGACTTTTGGCTATTAGCATCATATAAATGTTAAAGATATACACAGCCAAAATTTCAAATACTGGCATCTCAGCTGTCTCTGCATTATTTTTTCTTATTGACTTGCTATGTCTGTCTTCAAAGATGCCATTCTCTGTGAGTAGAATGTCCAATTCCAAATGACTGGAATTGGAAATAATAATAAACTTCTTGTAATTCTTATAAATCATTACAAATCCTGAACCTCATTTGACAAACTTGTTTATTCACTCAAATTCAGAAGCGTATGCAATGCTGCTCTGGAGCTTGTACACACTATCACAAATCAGGATGCAAATAACAGAGCTTGCAGTAAAGGAATTCATTGTCAAAGTTTAGAAACATGAGAAAAATAAGAAATAAGGAACTGATCTAAGTAGTGTGATCTGAATATTAGTTTTGCCATCCTGAACTATGCATTCTGTATGCATCTGCAGTTTCACGAAGCTCAACTGTTAGCTCAGCTCAACCCTTTAGATAAATGCTAGTGGAACAGCATAAACCAGCTGAACTTTATTATCAGGAGCACAAAGGGGCTCAGAACAAGATTAGGTGCTGCTGCTGCTGCTGTTAAGTAAAAAAAAACCCAACAGACCCATCCCTTCTGCAAACCCAAAC
>VZTE01002837.1:66875-91036 GCA_013397775.1 Eulacestoma nigropectus | reverse complement strand
TCTGCAAACCCAAACCGCAAAACACACACACACACACACACACACACAGATGTATCAGTCTGTGAGAATATATTCTGAAAAGAAAAAAAAAAAAGAGGATATATTACCTGAAAGCTGAAAGAACCATTAAAAACTGATATTTCTGGAATCAGAAGGCACTACCAGGGGAAACATTAGAAAGAAATTACTAGAAAAAGGATAATTTAAAGCTCTTAAAGGCTAACCAGTCCCAGGGTTCTATATCATGTTATCATTACTGTGTATATTTTATTGTGCAATTTTCATATTTGATCTTTACTATAATCTTGAAGAAATTGTTCTTAGCTTTCACCTCTGGCATGCCACATCATCATGAATATGTAACAGGAAAATGTTATGTAAGGAGACCTGATCTCAAAGACCCTTTTAACACTGTCAAAAGAAAGATGGAAGGCTTAAAGTAGCCTGCACCTCTGCTTTTTCTGTGGCTTTGAAGAAAATCAGAAACAGAAGTCTTTCCTGCCCTCCCTAGTCTTTGTCAAAGAGCCAAGCCAAGTGACAACTCCAGAAAGTCAATCTAACTCAAAAAAGCTAGACTCTGACATTCATGATTAACAAAGCATCCATTTGGAGGAGACTTGACAGTTAAATGACTGGAGTGATCCTTTCAGAGAAACAAACAGTTCATTTACAAATTACACTTCATTAGTTTGGAGAAGATAAATCTAATTGCAGATGGCAAATTGCAACTAAACTTGCATAATTTTAGTGGAAGTACCAGTAAAACTTAATTTTTACTAAAACTACAAGTTTAGAGATGAATGGCTCCCTCCATGCCTCAAACTGCAAGAAGATAACAAATTATTATAGTCTAGATTCTTAAGGCAGGTTTAATGGGACTGGGAGGCAGAGCAAAGATGTTTCAGGAACACGTGTACTTATCTGTATTGTTTAAATTTTCAAATATACTCATCATGTTTATAGGCCTATTAGGGATGCAGAGATGCTTCTGCATAGGGGTGGTCAGGGATTGTTTTCTAACTCAGAAGTTTATAGTCAAAACCAAATGCACTCTTCAAATGAGAAGATATTGAAGGGAACATGGAATTTCAAATAAAAGTTTTAAGAAGTGTTTGTTCAAGTACAGGATTCATTTAGCAGGCAAGAAGCCCAACAGATATCCAGAAAGTTATTAACATGGTTCAAGAGTCTTGTCTCATAAATTCCTTTCTAGGAGCTACTTAATTATTAAAGCAGAGGTTTACAACTTCAATAAGGGACTAAATGCTTTCTTACAAAACAATGGTACTTAGCTGGTTTGTGGGAGTATCATAAGGAGGGATTTGAAATGGGGCCTTTTTGTCAAAGAATAAGTGGAATCATAAAGACGGGCTCTCCTAGATTAGTGCCTTTACATTTTTTTAATAAGAAGCTTGGAAGACTGGTTTCACCCCAATTTCAAGAAGGAAATTCCTCCTGCATCTTGCTGTGATATTCTTTTATACTGAAATGCTAATCAAAAACATTTTTCTATATCTCTGTAACTGTCTTTTAGCTTCAGAATTACAATGGCTTAATCTTCTCTTACAGATTTCCACAGCCAATGATCCTTTCTATATTTCCTGCACAAGACCAATGACATCTCGGTCATTGTATTGACCCTGATGAGTCAATTCAATTTAGGAAAAGAAAAAATATACAGAAACTGGAGTCTGAGATTTCTGATGACAGATGACACCCTAATAACTGATAACATGATAAATTATTAATAATCCATCTGCATCTCTGAAGATATAATAATGTAAAATAGTAGTGATATATTGACAACACAAGAATTCTTCTCTTTTCTTTTTCTATTTTCTTCAGGCATTTTTTCAATTTTTTGATAGATTTTTTAAATCCAATTATTTGAAGCTTATCTTCTGATGAGTTAAAAAAATCTTACATGTCAAGCAGGCAAAACCAAAGGAATAGGCACAGCACAGTAAGTGCAGAGAGGCTAACTGTAATCATTGTGTGACATTATGTTCATCCATGCTGACATTTCTGTTGGTCAAGTGGCAACTTTGGAGTTCCTGAAGTGGACTAACAGCTCTATGCATGCTTTATGCACACATCCCATTTGTTTTTAACAACATTACCACAAAAAAAGAGGAAAGCAAAAACCAGACAGATTCGTAACATTTAGGAAAAAAACTAAATAAAACCCAAAAATAAACAAAAAAACTCCCCAACAAACCAATCAACCAAACCAAAAACCCAAACCAACCAAAAAAAAAAAACCAAAAACCAAACCAGTAAAAAAGAAACCAAAAAATCCAAACCTAAAAGAAACCCACAGCAAACCTCACCAGGGAGAACTGATTCATTATGTCAGGTCCTCAGGGGTTTCTAAAACAGATTTGGCAGAGCAGTGACTTTCTGACATGACTCAGGTTGTCGAGCCAGTGATCAAGTGATTTGTGTTGTGACAGTTTTCTACAGGTCAGTTCTAGGAAATGAGATTATTTCTGTTCAGCAGGAAAAAACAAGACAGTGGCAGGGTCAGAGAATGGAGCAGACACGAAGACATAAAGAAAACTAGTGATCAAGTGATGGTTTTTGTAGCCATGTTTCCAGCCAAAGAATTCTAATTTATGGTCCAAATATTCTTCCCTTACATAGGATCCACAATGCCTTTTCAAGGAGATCCATTAATTCAAAAATGAAAACAAAGATACTATATTTTAAGGGGATAAATTTTAACAACATCCTTATCCATCTTTAGTGTATGCTAATGAGATTATGGAGATAGTAAAAATAGGAACACAAACAATTTTATAAAGAGAAAATTATACGAAGTTATGACAACAGATGAGGAAGACATCACTGCAGATGTAGTACAATCTACAAGAATGGTAACACACAGAAAGTTTAGTTTGGAGACCCTAGTACTTTCCACTTCAGAGCTTTGGATACTGGTCAGCCTAAATGCACAACATAGCATGAAAACTGTAGAACTTTATCCATTCCAGGTCAATTAGAACTGGAATTCTATTAACTATTCTATTAACTGGAATATATTAACTGGCTTCTCTAAAACTTCACCATGCAGCTGGAGAAGAACCTCTTTGAAATTCTAGAAGCATTGAAATAAACAAACTTCAAAGACAATGGAATTCTATCTACCTATTAAGTCATGTCAGGATCTTAAATACATCTATATATTCAGCTGCTTAAAAGGCTGTTGAATATTACAGATAATATATTGAATTCCATATTCCTTCTTGTTCTCTCTCACACACTATTCACCATGTATAATAAGGGTGTGTTGAGCATGTGGGCTTGACTGGGAATGGCTTATATGCAGTGCAGCATAATTCTGTCCTGTAGATTTCACCATATTTGATTTACTTATTTAAACAATATTTCTAATCTTTTCAAATCCCCATGAATAGATGGTACACGTCTCAAAAATAGAGTCAATTCTATGATTACTACACTTGGAAATTTCTGTTTAACCATGGAACACTATATCCACGTAGAACTCTTAAAAGTGGCAAAATTTCAAATGTAGAAGTGCGGAAACATTTACTTTGGTGCACCCACTTTATCTACTATTGCAAAAGATTATCTGTCAGTGGCTGACGTGGACACATACTCTTCACTAAGTAGTTTTTCTACTTTACATGGGAGGGAGTGTTCCTTTCTAATAGTAGGAAGTGATCACAGTCATGCTACTCCTAGAGATGTTGCCATGCCCAAGGTGATAATATTACTCAGTTTTTATATTACAATAGATTCAAGGACTGCATTTGCTTGCAAGTATCATATTTCATAGTTGAAAAATAGTAGAATTGATGTTTTCCCTGCAGAATAGTTCTTAATACTTTGCAGAGGCTTTACTTTCAGAGGTTTTGTGGATGTTACCAAAGACATTGTGATGAAAGAGGTATCCCATGATACTGGAGGAATCATTCACAAGAGCCAAGAATTGAATTTAAATGGAGGGTAAAGAATTTAAAGCACAAAGCTTGCAACCCCTACACTTACTAAGACTTTTCTATACTACCATAAAAATAAAAGTTATTTGGCATTTGCACAGGACTTCTCTAAGGCATTTAGATTTTAACTAAAAAGAAAGTCCATGGAAAGCAGGGAAAATCTGCTGCTAGGAGTAATATCTTAGTATTAATTCTATTAGTAGTATTTCTATTGCTTTGTTTTGCTGAAGGCAAATTGTATGTGATTTACAGTGGCTGATCTTTGGGTAACAATGAATAAGCCAGACAAAATAGAGATGAAATACCATGAAAGGGATCAAAGCAGTTACATAATACATCAAGCCAGGAGGGACCTCAGGAGGTTCTAGTCCTAACCCCTGCTCAGAACAGGCTCAGCCATGGGGTCTGACCGGGTTGCCCAGGGCTTTATTGCAAGCAGTTTGGAAATCTTCCAAGGAGAAAGGCAACACCTCCCTGTGCCCTGTGCTGATCCCTTGTTGTCCTTGCGGGGAAAAACTTGTCTTAAACCTTAAAACTTCTCCTGTTTTGGCCAATGTCTCTCATTCTTCCATCAGAAATCACTGCGAAGAGTCCATCACCACCCCTGTGATCTACTTCACTCTGTACTGGGGTGCAGTCAGGTGCTGTGAAGCCATATCTGCTCCCACTGAACCAGTCATACCACCTCCCTTTGCAGGGTGGGTGTTTCAACCCTGCTGTCTCAGTGAGAACCTCCAATGTGTTGATGTTTCTCCTGCTCTCTAGCCCAAGCTGGACAATATTTCATCCTTAGCCAAGCCATGTTGAAAGTTCTCCATCACATCCTTCTCTCTGACATGCCCACAAGAAGTGCACCAAGAGGACTTGCTCTGTGAATATTCTTGCAGCTGTAGTTAGGCTGTGTTGTCCATTTAGTCTTTGGCACTCCTAACATCTCTCAGAGGGCTAAAATGTTTAAATAACACAACTAATATGTTTGGAAAAAGTAGGCAAGTTTCTTCGTTAGAACTGACAAAGCAGCAGCAAGTTTCAAGTTAGGAACAGGTGAAAAGCAGTGGGCCTAAGTTGAACCTAATGAAGTTCATTAGTTGAACAAATAGAGGAAAAAGGTAATTAGCACCACACCACTAGCAACATGCTTGACACCGGATAATTAGCCTTTTGGGAAAGTACCACAGAGCACTGCAGTGCTACAACTATGCAGGTTTTCAGACTAACTTAGAAAGATCTGCGTAATGGAGTCATCAGTGTAATGATTTCCCGGAGAACATGAGAGGAATGTGATAAGTGACTTTGTTGGAAGTGGAAAGATGTGTTTGTTCTTAAAAGATGCTTTTAACACTTACACTGTATAACGGGAACAAAATCCCAAAATACTGCTTTGATATGTATTTGTAATCTAACTGTATAATCTGTTTTATAACAGTGGTATGAAGAACTTTCCCATTTTGAGGGGAAGGTGGAACAGGACTGTGCTTCAGCCACATTTTTAGTACTTATGTGACTTTTATAAAATCAGTATTAGCAGTATTATCAAATTTTTCTTTGACCAACTTTCAATAGAAAAAGATACTTAAATAAAATTTGAAGACAGGCCAAGCAACAGACAGGAGAAATGCCAATCTTGAAATACTGTGTTTCTATTTCTCAGTTATTTGGAGCATTGTCTAGGATTAGGGCCTATTTATTAGGGTAAGGCTTGAAGCAGGATATATATTGCTTTATTGTTATGAAGGAATGCTGCATTGCTTACAGTTTATTTTGCCCTTGAATGCCAAATGACTTTTTACCTGTATTAAGTCCTTGTGTTTTTGTAACAAAATGCATGCTCTTGTGCCTTAATGAGACCTCAAATGTAATTTATAATCAAAATTATTAATCTGCAATTGCTACATTCCCTATTCACACATACCAGTTTCCAATATACAACACAACTTTATTTCTGGTGGATCTGTCACTCCAGCCTACTGGACATTTCCTAGAATTGAAGTACTTTTAATTGTCAGTCTCATCTTCCTTAGAACCTGATGGAAGTGTGGGTGTTTTGTTTCTAAAGTACCTTATATTAAAACAAAAAGGACCAAAACTTCTAGCTAGGTAAGGTTGAATGTTGCCTAATAGATAAAGGAGCAAAGGAAAGAAATAGTGATTGCATGATGATTCCAAATGTCCTCTGCAGTAATTGCTAGCACTACTATGTTTTGATTTAACCCATATAGGTTTCCTCTGTTTGGCACTGACATCAAGGGAGAGCTTCCCATTGATTTCGACAGTACCATGGCTAATATCAGTTCTGAGGGACATGTTTGTAACTACACTGCAAAAAACAGTGTAAAGATTGGAAATTAAAGTGGCACAGCTGATTAATTAGACAGACATTTTTATGAAGTTTAAGCAGCTAAGAATCATCTAGTGTCTCCTTGCTGTATCTAGTCATCTAATCTTACACTACATATTTTGTCTATTTCAACAAAACTTGGTTTAAGATCGCTTAGTAAAACCTCTTCATCTCTTTAAGGCTTTTCTGGTGTTGATGGATCTCCCTATAGGTTTTCAGTATAGCAGACATTCCCTTCAACATGTTTTATCTCAAGTTACTGTATGTCATATTTTAGAAATATTTCATCTACCTACATTGACAGAAATAAAAATCTCCCATAACCTATGGTGATTGTATTTGTGAACTAGTGAATTACTGTAGCTAGAAATATTTTCTGTCACTTCATTATAAATAAGAAAAATCCAGCTAGCCAAGCTATATCACTGTGAATAAATTAGGAATAGTAGAGATGATTGTTCAGAGTCTCATCTTTTATATATGTGAAAAGGATACAGGGCTGTGCAATAAGTCAACTTATTTTACACTTTAGTGAATAACTATCTTGTCTCTTTTCCTTCTGTGTACATAGCAATATATAGTTAATATATATCAAATCACTATTTTCAAATAGAATCTGTGAATCTAAATGCTTCAAACAGCCACAGGGGCATATTTATTCCAAAGAGTGAATCCAAAATGACACAGCTAATGAGCATGTCCTTGAAGGACTTAGTCTGTATTTATGCATATGTAATTTGGTTGCGATGGATTCATTAAGGATAGGCAGAGTTGTCCATATTACCTTAAGCCTATTAGAAGAGAACATCTGTTTTGCTAAATGGAGAGCATTTTTGAAATGAGAATGAGCAAGAGACCTCATCTTTGCACATGGAAAGAAAAGAAGGAAGAAGGACTTAAGAAAGAACAGTTAAGTACCAACATCTGCTAACATGATCTGGTGCAAGAAAATACCCATACAGAAAACTGCATGTTTTCTGGGCTGCCAGGACCAACTCATATATTTATAAGTATGAATAGCCACCATGCTGTTAGAATTTATAGAAATAAAAACTAAGAGATTTTTCCCTATGCTGTCTTCATCTCCTTCAAATATTTCTCAGGTAATCCATACCTGCTCATTTGTCCACTTGTACAATTATTACAGCATTCTGAGAGGGGCGTTCAGAGAGAGGCAAAGGCAAAACTTTCAGGCAGATGTTCTGCATCTGTATGTAGTGCGGCTGCAATGAATCCAAAAAAGATTCAACTGGCACTTACTTTGGAGTGAGAAGCATTGGCATGCAATATAGCTATGACTGACTTCACTTATCCTCCCTCCTAAGCCAAAGCACCATACAGTTACAAGGCATCCATGCAAATCAGGTATATTCTCCATATGTAACGGCTGGATACACAACAATGTATTTTGTAACACCACATTCTGCAGAATAAACCGTTAACAAGGTATAAGCAAAGGAATATAAATTAATAACCATATGTATAAATAAAGGATGAATGACCAACAAACTTATGTCTGGACCGACATAAAGCCACGCTTACTTAAGCTAGTGGTTTGTCAATATTTTGCAGGGATTCTGCTTTGCGGCGTGGCTTAGCAAGGTCTGCAGATACCAAAGTGTGTGTACAGCGAGTTCGGATCATCAGAAAAGTCCAAGTTGTGGAGACCTTCTCCATTATTCTTCATATAAAGTTCCATACTCTTGCATTTTAAGCTTGGCTTTCTTATATTTATCCTTCTAACAATAGAAACTAGAAAGAACTTCTTACCCATTCTCCACCACTGAAACAAAAGGTTCCAGTATGAAGCAGAGAACAGATTAGGGAGAAACTGGTTATACTCTTATATTGCATTTTTTGTTATTTTACCAAATTTTTACCACATTTCAAAAAGTAAAAATTCTGTATTTTTTACTTCTGAACTGCTCTTAATGAAGCACCATGTTTGATTTACATTATCCACTGTAAAATATTAATGTTTTCCCATGGAATAGTAAGAAAGAGTTAAAGTTTCTCAGTTTTGCCTTACAGTTTCCTTCACATTCAGACAGCAAATCACCAAGAGAGGGCTAACCTTGTGAAAACCTCATGTTATACTGTGTCCATTACGATGCATTTTGTGAAGCTAAGGAAGGTGTAAGATATCCCACTGCTTTCCTTCTCTGCTCTATTGAGACAGTGGATGAGTCTTTCATGTTTTCACAGCTATTATTGTTAACATAATGATATTTGCATATATATCAGAGCTCAGATTTTTAATTAAAAATAGGTCCTGAGCAGTAGGACAAGCACTCTATGAGTGTGAAAAATTATTTCTTGATTATAAAGTTTTAATCACATGTCTACCTGAAGCATGACAGGAAATGCATAAACACTTTCTATCTCTTCCTCATTAAAATTAAAAACACTACACAAATTAAGCATGAGTCATATGTAGAAGAGTGCAAAGGATGAAAATTTCAGAGGCACTGCATGTTGGTCATGAGCTGCTGAGTACCTGCTGTCATAGTCTCAAGCTTTTCAAATAAGATAAAAATCTCCAAACCTCCAAATTGAAAAACTTTAATTTAGTTTATGAATTCCACACAAAATGAAGACAAATCAATACATGGCTTTTCCTGTTCTACTTAATGATTCACCCTTTAATATAAATACGCTGTCCTAAAAATACATCATATATAAGTAAGATGAAGTGGAAAGTGAAATTTGTATTTAATAGCTGCAGACAATGGTAGTGTTTCTGGCAAATAAAATAAAAGAGTAATTGGGGAACCCAAGTAAATGTGCACTTCTTATTAACTTCTACTAACTTCTCATTCCCTTCCAACAACATGAGTGTATATCATAAACATGCAACAGTATTTTGATGATGGCAAGTCCACCACATTACTCACTGCTAAATACAATTAGAGAATAAAACCAGAAATAATTCTGAACATTACCTAGCTGAATTTTAAATAAAAAAGACATTATATACAGAAATAGACTGGTGGTGAATGGAGATAGACTGTAACTGTGATTTACCCCAACTTCTTAGTGGTTTGCTTCCCATTTTGTTCGAACCCCCAGATCTTTATAAAATTCAGATATAGAAAACAATAAAGTAAAGTTTTTCTTCCTCTTAACTTCAAGTTGGGAACAAAATTGAGACTTCTAATTTCAACTTTCAGCCAACATACTGTTTTTCTCTTTTCTAGAACTTTTCCTCCTATTTGAAAATATTCAATTCCTTTGCTTTCCCTTGGAAGAACTGAGAGACAACTTCCCCATTTTGTTAAGGTAGAGGAAAAGTCCCCTTCAACTAGCTGACTGGACTGAACTGGTTGAAATTGGATTCCTCTTCTAACTTGCTACTTTTTAAACTGTGCATCTTCTTTTTATGTGATGAGAATATTGATCAGTGAATTGATCAGTTGTTGACTGAACAGTGAATTTCAAAACTACAGGACTTTTATTTCTTTCATCTTACAGTCAAGACATATACTTCCTTCTGTTAGCTGCACTACTGCAAGGATGGAAAGCCAAGGAAAATCATCAATAAATGAAAACCTTTTGTTTCATGGATTGAAAGGCACAGGAGACTTCTGTTAAAAACACTGTGAAAGGCATAACTGTACATAAAGAAAATGTTTCCATTAGACACCTGGGGCTGGCTGCCTCGGGCCTTTGCTAAGCAGTCAAACATCATCCCTTATTTGGGAAGCTCTCCCTGTATTCTCAGCTGTGATTCTGATCACTGTGCAGTCACCCTCTTGAAAGGCTGTTTTTGCTTGTTATCTGTTCCATATTCTTCTGAAGTTCACTCACTTTGTGATTGGCATCTCACGCCTCTAACATCACTTCTACATCAATAAGCTCTTAGCACCAGACTAGCCAATGACATGGTCTCACCCCTCTGCAAAAGAGAAGTGTTCCTTCTGCTGCTTTTACATTCCTTTTCTCTCTCCAGACTGCACCACTGATTCTCAAAGGAGTCTTAAATCTAATGACTTCAAAATGCTAAGAGAGGAGAAGGGAAAGTCTCCGTAAAGCAAAGTTCTTCTGAAGTACTGGTGGATAAAGTACTTGATCTTTGTTTCAAATCTGGCATACATAACCATACAGAACTTATTTTATTATTAGGGCTGGAATAGTAAAAAAAAAAAAAAAAAGAAAATAAGAAAACTAAACCCTAGAACTGATTAATGTTATGTTAGCAGCATTACTGAAAATGAGTGAACCCACAGGAAGCCTAACAAACAAGTTGAATTGCAAAAAGCAAGCAAGCAGAGTTCTACTTAGAATTACAGGAAAATGATAAAAGCTTTTTAGAAGCACTTTAATATAGCATACATTACATGCAGGACTAGATTTTTACCATTTGAATTATAAATAATACGTGAGTCATTGGCTTACCAAACTGTTTTCAATGAATTCAGTTTTCAAAATGAACAATGGCAGATTAAGACCCAAGGTTAGAAAAGAATTGTACGTACTCAGCTGCACAAGTATTTCAGGGATGTACAGGATTGATAGATAAAAATGCAAGTTTCTGACCAGCAGCTAACAATTTTGTTTAGAAATAGTGGTTCAAGTAAAAATACTTGTTAAATGGATTCAATTCTTAATGTCAGGAGTGGCAAAGTTTTCACCTGCATGCATTTCATATGCAGAAGACAACACAGGCTATACAGTGTGCACAATCAGGGGTTAAGGCTGCAATACCTGCCTTCTCAAGCCTGCTGTGTAGGTGTATTATGTTCCTCAGCCATCAGAGACAGCAATGCAGGTGACAGATCATGCATCACAGTTGTGCCCTTCAGCTTTGGAGTATTTAGCCTTATTCAGCCCAGATTTTTGGTGTATTTGACCATGGCTTTTATGGTCTGGTTTGGTTTGGTTTGATTTGGTTTGGTTTTTTGTTTTTGGGTTTTGTTTTTCCTAAGAGTGAACATAAACAAAACGTAAATGCATCAAACTCCTTGTACTTACACACCTGTCAAGAGAGAAGAAATCTCAAATCTTTTTTTTTCAGTGAATATTAGAGCAAATATTACAGTATTACTTCTTCAATGTCTAAAGTGCTTTTCATTTTCAGAAAAAAGAGAGTAAACACCAATTACATGGGATATATTTCTTTCTTCAGAGGTTTTACAACTGTGTAAGACCAGTAGAAGAGCAAATGTGACAGCAAAGAGTCATTCTGCTGTTTTAAAAAAAACTTCTGTAAAAGAGATTATTTTGTAAGAAAATTCACTCTGAATTTGTAAAGTAAAATAGATAAAACAAAGGTTTGTCTCCCATTCTTTTTCAAGCAACAGGCAGAATATAATTTTTCATTAAACCTTACTTAGTGATCAAGAAAGCTGGAAGAAAAATTTCTTTGCAAAATTTTATACAATATTTTTAAAATAGCTGTAAGTCTTCAAAAAGTCTTCATGATGTCCACAACTTCATATAGTGAGCATGTGAACCAAAATTTACTTGCTCTGGAAATTGAGAAGAAATTTTAGATACGTGTACAATGTATTTTACCCCATCTTTTCTTGCAGCTGAACTATTTTTAGCACCATTTCTATTACATACACTTCTCACAAACATTGTCAACACTGGTTAAGCTTTTTATTGTAGAGAAAGCTCAGCAGTGCTAACTAAACGAAGACTTTTCTTCTCTGATAAATGAGCTCACTGTTGGCTATCCTATATATATCCCATTATTCTCTGCTAGGAAGCAATAGATCAGCAGCAGTAGTTATTTTCTACATGAGATTTCTTAGAGTGGTGAAAAAGAAATCTTCAGTATATCTTAATTACTTTGGGATTTTTATTTTATATACTGATAAGAGAAATTAATTCTGACATTTGGAGAACTTCACAGGAATTTATCTCAGTATAGCCATGATTAAAAGCACTAACCTGAATAGTCCTTACTTAGCAGAAAATGATACAGATTTATGAGACTGGAATTTTGACAAACAAGCAAAACCAGTTCACTGACAAATAGGTTTAGACAATGAATTTAATGAGGAGTTTTTAATTAAGTAGACTCTAAAGTTTATAGAACAAGGATGATATTGCTGAGGTTCATTTTTTTCATCAGTGGGGACTCAAACTAAAAAATATTAATGTTATATATATTTCCAAAGGAAGTTTATCATGCATTTCATAAAAGCACAATTTCAACATAGATTTCATCTCCTTTTTTTTTGTCTTTGAACCATCGCTCACAGACTGGAGAAACCACGCAGTTCCTGGAATGAACTGGCATTCTGTATGGGGCTTTTTCTACAGTGTACTGTCTGACTGGATCTCTACTGTACCTTAAAAAAATGAACAAGACTTAAGCTTTGACTTTAGCATATAACTCTGGGTTATGTTCCAATAGAGTCAAAGTATTTTCTTATTTTATAATGTCCTTGTGCTAGAACTTGTAATTTGCTGTGTTAGTTATTATTGCATTTTATGAAAATACTAAATCTGTAAATAAATATTTTGATGATGAACTATTATTTCATATAAATTTGACATAGTGTGATTGGACACACAAAAAAAGACGTAGTTCTAAGTGCACTTCTTTTTTTCCACTTTCTGAATAACAGTGCTGTGAAAGCCAAAAGATAAGCAATGAGGAGCTGGGTGTTCAATCTCAGACAAAGATGGGAGCAGCACAATGGTGGAGTTTAGAAGTTTACTTGTTTAAACCAGTTATTGAGTTAAATTAGTAAAACAATGTGTTTCACAAGACCAGTAGGAGGTCATTCATCTTGCCACTTACTCAGCTTGGGAAATGTTTTTAATCTTTCTAAATGATCAGTTAAGAAATACCTTGGTTGTGCCCCTTTTGCAGCAAGTGGTCAACCACTGATGCAGGATTAAGAGAATGCTGAGGCAAGCAAATGAAGAGAATAAATCAACAAGAATCATCAAGAAGTCTGGAAGAGAGGATTTATCAAGAATGACTGAAAGAACAATAAAAAGGAAAAAAGCAATTAAGGTTCCTTGCTGGAAAACAGCAACATCTTGCTTCTTACCTAGAGCTTAGCTTTACATGTATTTCATCTCTCTACATCTACTCTCCCTGGCTCTACAGGAAGATAGCAGATTTGTCTCATTAAGGGATACATATTCTGGAGCAATGTCTTAACATTTGAAGCATCTTATTTAATCTGTAGCAGTTAGCAAACAAACTAATCAGATTAAGTTATTTAGTATCAAAGAAAACTTTCAGGTTATGTAGCTGTTTTGGGTTTGAATTACTGTGATCAGGTGGACTTTTCAGCCTGCCTTTATAGTTTTTATAAGTATTCTGTAGAAAAAAAAGAATTATGTCTCGTACAAGTACTGAACAATGATTTTATCTAGAGAGCAAGCTGCAAACAAACAATTTTGCTTCAAGTCCTTCATCTGACTTCTCAAATCAACGAAGTCTGAAAAATGTCAGATAGAGGGGATTTGGAAGATAGTGTTGATAATGGCAAATATTTCCACATCATACATGATTTTTAATATCTGAATTATTTTAACGCATAACATAACACATTAATAAATATGTCTTATTTTCTGAAATCTCTGTATACCCATCTAGCCAAAATCCTGGTGTTACTTCATAAAGCCTAACTAGGACTCAATATACAAAATTTGTACTTAACAAGTACAAAGCAAACAAAGGAAGTGGTTGTTTCCAGAATAGGAAAACAACCCAAGCCATGAAAGCCTTCTCACCAGATGTTATAGCCGATCATAGGTTTACCCTGCTCCAAAACAGGACTGAAAAGTTTACTGAAAAGAAATGCACTATGTGTTGCTAAAAAAATAAGGAATATCTCCAACTCATAGTCTTCCTAAATTGCAGCTTCTTGGAGGCTGGGCAAATATGTCAGGGAAGCATTGTATATAATTGTTCGGAAACTATATTCTTCTTGAAAAATTATTTTTAGTTATCTCTAGGATTAGAATGATGAGATGGGGGGCCCTCAATTTGACTTTGTATATATCTGTTCTTAAAATCTCACACTTGCTTCATTTTTTCTGAATTTTTCTGCATTGAAATGCTACTCTTCCTTTATTAAATTCTTCACAAGATTAACCTGGTGATCAGAGACTCATCACATGCCACTGCCACTGTCCTTTGTTTGATATGAAAACTGCAGGGCTCGTAAAAGTTTGTTTGTATGATGTAGAGACATTCCCTGTTCTGTATGATGTGTTGTGCGGAGGAATCTGACTCCTACCCTATCACATGGAAGTGACCTCGTTGTTATGAAGTCGACAAGATATTCATACCTTGTCACTGGAATACAACAATAGCTACTACTACAACCTATGTGGTTCACTAGAAATTAGGGTCATCTCAAACAATTTTTTTTTTTTGTGAATTGTGGAAATGTACTGCACGTGCTGTTTTATTTCTTGAGATAGTGTATTATGTACAGTGAATTTCCTTTCCATACAACAGCTCATTACAAATCCTTAGGCAAGTTTGAAATAATGCAATCAATCTGCACATGAAGGCCCAAAATTCCCCAAAAAATTAGCAATTTTATCTCCCAGTCCAAATGTCTACACGCAGAGTTATCTGTGTATTTTGCTGTATACTTCATCAAATCTTTTCTATTGAATGATGTCTAATACTAACTTCACTTCATCCTGCACTATGAGTTAAGCATAAAACCAGAAAATGACACGAAATTTTCTCATTACTATTGAGAATATTCTCCTACAGGCGAAAGGAGTTTTCACTTGCTCCTCTAACATCACTTCCACAAAACACAGACACAGATACTAGTAAAATATTGCATTCATAAATCATAGTTGCATTTTCAATTTTTATATTTTTTTTGCCATCTCTCTCTGCTAAAAAGTTAGATTCTAAATTTTGAGTCAAATCAATGATTTTGTTCTCAGGTTTCGTTTTGGTTTTCCTATAAATGCATTAAAAATAAAAAAAAATAAAATTGATCTTGAATTGATAGGGAAGTTGCCAAGCATGTAAGCTAGTCATAAGAAAGATGATATGAAATAACTGCTCCCCCCTAATTTTCAAACAGTGAAACTCTAAATGAATAGATAGAAGAAATAATTGCTTCAAGAACAGCTACTCAGAAAGGATTCTTAACAACCTATGGATGTGCCAATAATTCTTAAATGCTGTCAGAATAAATTTTCTCTTGGAAAATGGTTATATTTAAAGAGAATTCTTGTTTTTCAGTTTTTACTGCAGTAGGCATTGAATGAAAAGAAAATGAAGGGCAGACATTGAAGACTGATGAGCTTGAGAGGAGCCAAAAAATTATTTCAATATCTAGGTAGCTAAAGTTATTGTAGGTTCCATTAAGACAAATCATTGTCTAATATTCTATTCCTTGCATACGTATCTTTTGACTACCATCCAAACAAGAATGGCATTACTCCACATTGACCTCTTTTATTGTACAGTGGAAAGAGGCACAAAATTTCCCCATCTCTAGAAGTGTTTTCCACATGGAATGTTTCAAACCTGCATATGTCTAAATAGATAATTAGAGTAGATTGAGCTTATACTCTTTTGACTTTCTACTTATCTTCTTTGTATGGAACATCTAACCTTCCCAGAAAAAAGCAACTGTGGTTTGATATTATTAATTATGCAAAAGAGGCACAGCTCTGAACAGCAGACCTGAAAGTGGACAGGTGGTCAGCAGAACTCTTTCAGCAGGGTAGGGTCTGATTATGATCCTGGCTTAGGAAGAGTCTGTAAAACCTGTTGCCAGCACTGCATTCACCATGATGGCATTCTGATGTTCTTAGGGGCCGAAAAGGTGTTCAGGTAGTCTAGATTTGTTTTGCATCACAGGGAACCAAACATTAAGAGTTATCTTATAGAGGAACTCATTCACTGATGTATAGAGCAACCTTGTACCTGTCAATTTATGTGGCAAGAGGCACTAATCCTCCTCTCATTAGACTAAAAAAAATCAGTTATCAATTTCTATAGAAATACTTAAATACTTTAACTTCCTATCTAAGAGAATGTCACACGCACATTTGTGTAAAACACACAAGTTGACTGCATGGTTTCAGGAGCTTGTGTCTCACTGTTTCTGGAGGTGCAAGTCGAATCCACATGACGAACAACTTCAGAAGAACAGTTGCATGTAAATCTATCTTGTATTTCTGAGACAGTCCAAAGGCACAGGATAAAATATCTATGTGAAATAAAAATAGCTCCATGAAAAAATGCTTCTGCTTCCCCCCCCAGTATGTAGGTCCAGAGAGAAATCACAGTCACATGGGTTATCACCATGAGGTAATTCACAAAATAGATAGTGCTAGCTTGCCATTACAAAGGTCTAGAAAACCAAATGTTTTTTTTCTTCCCGTAAGAGCCAGACTTTCCCTCATGCCACCAGCAATATACTCAGTATGATGCCGTGCCAATCCCAGAATTGTCTGTTTGCTCCAATGTATCTGCTAACTGGTTTCAGGTTTTCATAGTTTTTAGCTAGTTCTCACAAGACAAACTCACAAGACTACAAGTGAAGATGTAGAACTAAAACAAAATACCATAAAGCATTTTCTGTACTTTGGGGGCTGGATGGGAAGGGAAATGAAGGGAAACTTGAATGCATACAGATAAAACTCGACCATTATAAAAGCAGCTGAAGCAACTCTTCTGTCTTCTGTGCAAATAATTATTCCAAATCCTTTTTTAAAACTTCAGGGCTGTAAATTTTTACATTAATCACTTTCACACTCTTAAAAATGTAAAGTACAAAATAAAAGAGAAATTCAGTGTACAGAGAGAAAACACAGTAAAAGCTCTTAAGTCAGATTTCCATTTGATGCCTTGCTTGCTTCCCTTACTGTAGAAAATCCTTCTCTCACCTAAAACCTGCTGCAACTACAGCCTTTCTGGTACTTGTCCTCTTTTCTCTTCCCCTTCCACGTGTCCAGTATTTCCTCCCACAGGTCCGAAGATTACAAGCCATGTATCTCACCTTACCTGAACAGGTGCTGTGACCAGCAAAGCAGGTGCCCACCAGGTTCAGACATCACCTTTGCCTCCATGGAACATCAGTCTGGGACTCTTCCCTCTACTAACCACTGGCTTTAACAAAACCTGCAGAAATTCCAATCTTTGAGGCCTCTACCTTGTTGTATTTGATTGAAACTTGTCAGCTTCAGGTTACTGGAGGAATAAGGATGAGAAAAAGCAGCTAATTCTGTATGATTATTTCCTTAGACACACACAATGCCAGGGAGAGTGATGACAGCATGTACAGCACTGGGTCATAAGGCAGCATCTCATGAAACATTTAAATGTGTTCAGGCAGTTCTTAAATGTCTATTACTGCATAACACAGAGACAGAGCAATGTAGAGACTGAATATGCTGAACATTTTTCCCCAAAATTACCTATAAAATTATATTTTACGATATTTTCATGACAAGCACTAAAACATTATACAGAAAAATCAGAGCAGAATGCTGTTGCATTCCTCTAGTGCTGGACATCAGAGAACCACCTCCCGCTTTTCCTCTTGGTGGGGGCCCATTAAGAATCTATTAAAATTTGATTTTTCAGCTACCCAGATTGAATCAAATTTATATCCATATTTGGTGATCTGAGGTTAAGTGTAAGCACAGGAATGTCCATGGTCCATAGATCCAGCATGGACCTGTTGCTCTCTTCTGAAAACAGCAGATTTTGTAATATGGGATAATTCAATAGAGATATAATTACTGCTGATGGACCATGTATTTGGCAAGAAGTTCTCCATAACGGGAATAGATTGGTCTATTGCAGTCAAACCTTACTTCTCTCTCTTTTCAGCCTAAAAGAAGAATAATTGTGACAAGATTTATCCTATTTCTTCAAAATTAAGTAGTAGCATATACTGACATATTTAGTTATTGATGCCTCATTTCATAAAATTTTGCTGTTGTGGGGGTTATGTATAGACTTTAGAGTTTTTGAGAGTAGAAGAGTGAATTTCCATTTTCCCCCTCTAAGGTCAGTATGGTATTGTAATTAAAAACTTCTTAAGACCTCAGAAGAGAATGAGGTTTCAGCAGTGCAAGGAGGACAAGAACAATCTTCCAAGAGCAGCTTAGCAAGCTTCATTTGACTTCAAGAGGATGTTTTAATTAAGAGAAATAAACTACATTTCTTCCCAAAATTCATTTGAAATGGTATGAGACCAACACAGAAAATTTCATCCCAACTGAATAAAATTCAAAACCTGGCCCAGTGTGCTCTCAGGCTGCTCTACAGAGGCAACTGTGTAACAGCAAGGCAACTTGAAGTAAGCACTTGTTAAAGCATCTTGTTGTCATACTTACAATATCAGCATGTTTTTTCATGCTCAGAGCTCACTCCAATCTAATCACACTCAGACAATCTGCTACATAATATTCTTGCAGCTACCTCTGTATCTTCCTCATTGTTTAAATGCCCCGTAGAGTGGATTTCTCCAGGGAAAGTACAATGTGAGGAAGAGAGGGAAAAAAATAATTTAGTACCTATATATAATGTTCTAGCTGAAATTAATAAGATGTGAGAACGTTCAGCTTTATATCCACAAGAGATGCTTTTACTATGAAATGAAATTGAATCAATAAGCCGTAACAGTTAAACAATTTCTAAGAAATAAACAGACATGTTATAATACATCTAAGCAAATTTCAGACTTCCTGAATATACCTAAATATACCTTTCTTAATATACTTAAAGGTACTACTAAAGAGAATGGGTTCTTTAGTTGAGGGCTGAAAAACTTTAAAAGGAGATAAATCTTATTCCAAGTTTCAATTTGAAGGAATTGGTTTTTTTCTGTCTTTCAAAGTTAGAAATTAGAACTCAGTAAACAAATTTTTTTCCAAAATTATGTAGAAAAAGCTTCTCCATACATTTTCATATGATTCTTGGCACTACTTACACAGCTTCTCAGGCCTTCAAGAGAAATGTGACTTTTTACTGACTTTGTTTAAAACAGTGGTTTAATTGTCCACTTTGAAATAAGAGATGCACCATTATGGGTTACAGAGTGTTTTATTAGTGTGGCCTCTGTTATGTTTCTTTTAGAAAAGTAATCCAAAACAGATCCTTGGAAGGAAGCTTTGCTGAAACTGCTTTGAGGGAATGGTGTTGAAACTTCAGAGAGCAGCAAATAGACGAATTCCAGCTGGGAAAATACCACTTTTTTAAAGACAGACAAACTAAAGTGCAGAGTAAAAAAATAAGTCTCCAACAGATTGGAATAGTTGTTTCTAGGCACAAAATGCACCGCAATTTGGAAAGTTACATGTTAACAAAAAACAAGGATCCACCTTGGCAAATACATAGTAAGTAGGGGAGCAGCTAATATATATATGCATTGCATAAATCTTTTCTGTCTGAACCAGTACTTTTAAGCATTCTTTATGTCAAAAATTACCTAATACTTACCCTGTTGATATGATAATGAAACAGATGTTTCTTTAATTTAAAGGCCTCTCCTTCATTAGAGTGCTTGGCATCAGGAAGTCTCAACAGTTCCTTCCCAAGTTCGACATAACTTGCATTGCCGAACACAATTTTTTTTCTTTTTATTATTTTTTCTGAGGAAATTTATTTCCAACTCAAAAGATATTGAATTTTGGTTAGAAGAAATTCTAACCAAACCTGGCCCCCCTCACACTCCTTTTTAAGCTAATGGTCTCTTCTGTGGGTTGAAAAAGGTAGGAGGGCATAAAGACAAGCATGGAGATATATGTAATTTTTCATAACACTAGAAAAATTGAATTTATTATAATTCTGAAAAGAATTGCATAAACATTGGTCTACCTTGTACTTCAGATTTGAATTTTTATTTAATACAATGTCATCTTCCCTCATATTTCTGTGATTCCTTATAACTGGCTTCAAATGAGTGAAAACATCCCTTCATTTTCTGCCACCTTCCTCCTGACCCATAGGTAAGACTTTTTAAAATGATGAGTTATTCTCGTACAGTTATAAGACATTTCATCACAATATCGGATCTATGAACAGAACAAGAAAATTAAAATGTGACTATCTTAGACTCTAAGGATTAAACCTTCGAATTTTGAGAGAGCCTGTCTTCTTTCCTGTCTAGACTGGGCTATTGCACAGTATTTACAAAGAGAAAGAATACAAAAAGTCCACAGCCCTGCAATATGAATCATATGAAAAATAATTGCAACTTCTTTTCAGGTCTTTCTACAACTCTGAAGCACCAAAAGAGCTTGTCATGTTTTAAAAACCAGCAGTGTTATATTTCTCTTAGAGGCCTGTCCTCCCTTATTTTTAAAGGAGATTATACCCTCCCTAGTCCCTAACAAACTAGCTCCTTCATGATTTATAGATGTTCAGTATATACATTCTATATATAATAAGAAAATTTATATTTGCTTAGTTTGCTGGTGAAACTCTTCCTTTTCTTCACTGTTAGAAGAAGAGAAATAAATATCACCTCACTTTCTCTAACAGACTGTCAGAAATTGGAATTGAAACAAATGGGCTCTCCAGGAGTCTAAAATGCTGAGCCAGGAGTTCAGACTCTGCTGGAATAGCAGTGGGAGACTATCAGTATCTTCTGCAGAAGAGCCGAAATTTTCTTTTATTCCTTTTAATGGAAATAAGCACAAAATATGCACTAGAAATATGTTCTATCTTTTAATCACCAGAAAACATGGGATTAACTCTTTTCTCTCTCCCAGTGCAGATCCTCAGAGAAAGCCTGCTGTTGGCTGTTTCTCAAAGTGTGGAGTAAAATATCCAATGAAAATAAATCAGAATGTTGTAGGAGAAGGTTAAGTACCCAAAAAATGAACTTTCTCAGTTTATTTATTGATTACAATAATGCAGTTATATTTCTATTGCCTTTGTTTTTAAATTGAACTCTATTGTCGACAAATAACCTTGACTAGAACTACTCTTGTAATTTTCCTATGCTAAAAGTACAACTCCTCAATCCTTTCTGTTGTACGAAGCAAATTAATCCATTGTCCCCATAAATCTAGACTGGGTATGTATGGCCTCTGTTTCTGGTGTGACTTCCTTTCCTGTTTTTCTCAGATGTTTGAAATGCAAGTGTGCATCCGATCTCTCTCTAGTGTTACAGTGTTAAACTGTCACTAAAAATCACATTTTCCATTGATAAAATTGGTGGAGACGGGTAATCAAGCCCCTGGCACTACTTTCAGGTACCAAATTGATTTTGCCTCCACAACAGCTAAAAAGCTTTTGGGTTTGGATGTGCAGTGAGCAGACTCACTATAGAAATCGCTGAAGGAGAATAAATCTGAAATACCAAGGCATGATTTTTTTACCATAATCATTTCTCAAGGATATATTATTTTTAAGTTTTAAAATGAAAATCCAATTTGAATGCTAGGCAAGAGCTGTACAGAAGAAAAGGTGCAAAGCAGATGTACCAACATTTTTCTACAGCAGATAAAGTGCAGAACTGACGCACAGAGTCTTTATACATGCCTAGGTCACTAAGCAATGGGAGGCGAATTGGAGAAATAAGGAAAAGTTGATGGACTGTGGCATTTCTTCTGTTTACATGTCTGCTTCACTGACGCTTGACAGTTATTAGAGTTGTTCTCATGTTTGAGGGAGTCATTTCCAATTGCCTGTACATGCAAGAGCTTTCAAGAGAAATACAATGTATCATTTCAAGAGTTCCACAATTTAAAGTTTTTCCTATTTAAACCTCTACTTTATACAAATTTGAGAGAACAAGGATTTAGTTGTTCTGACACTTTCTATTGCAGCATCTCTCCTGACTTTTTCTTATGCCCCAGATGCTACATCTTTACATAATGACAGTGAAGAACCAGCACAATATGGCTGTCACATTTCAAACTAGGTGATGTAGTTAATTCCCCTTTGAAAGCACGTGCCTCATTTGAGGACATTTTTTTTTGTCAATGCAAAGACAAAGATGCCTGTTCCAAAGGCAGTTGGTAGACGACACAGAAATAAAGGATGAGGGCTGAGCTAAATGAGCAAATTACAGACATAATTTTGAAAAGCATGGAAACCCAAAATACACAAGTCAGATGACATTTCAGGAAATGGCTTCGTATTGAAGAAAATTCATTCAAGGAAGATGCCTACCAGCCCATCCTTTCACAAGGATATAGGTGTTAAGGTTTGGCTCCAAGTGAAAGTTATAGCACTTAGATGCCATAATATACTTTCTGTAAAAGGGAGAAAATTCAGCTGATGCTTCTCCCAGGCTGGGTTTCTCCAACAGGCTTTAAAGACTTAATAAACGCAGCTGCAGCTTCCATAATTCTGAATTGCAGAGGCTTAGCCTAAAAGCTAAAGAGTTTGTGACTGCCTGTGCGTCCTACTCGCCTGGAAAATGAATGTTACAGACTCTACACATACGTACTTTTTCCCATCAAATAAAAAAAAAAATCCAGTGTGAGTTAAGCAACAAAGACAACACATAGAAATGAAATGTCCTGAAAACCCAAAGCCTCTAACATTTCTCTTTTCTAGCAGCAGCAGTTTAGCCTGCTCCACTTAGGGTACCATACTGTGCTCATCTATTTTGAAACAGCCCGATGTAAGAATCAAGAATCAAGTAAATATCTGGCCTGTAAAGTGTTAAAATCTGCTGCCTGGGCCTCATTCTTGTCAGTAAAATCAAGTGTTCCTATAGGTTTGTTAATTTGTAGGCACCTTTAGCAAGCTTTCTGTGTAGGGAACAGAACATAGAAATGTACTCTGAAATCTATATCGACAATTCTGTTAATTAAATGTCAATCATAAGACCTGATCAGCTAGACTCTACTTCCAAGCATATCAAAGTTTCTAGAGTTGGGATCTGAAATAAAAGCTCATCAAGGAACAATAAAACCCACACAATATCACTTTCATTAAATTTTTCATAAAGAATCTAATTTTCATAAGGAATTTAACTTTCCATTTTCCAGCAACTGAAACCAGTGGGAGATTTTCCCGAACATGCCTAAGGAGGATGAACAACACTATTCTTGGTGAACTGATTAGTCTTTCTCTCTATCAGTATTTAGTTATGCAGTATCTGGCAGCTAAAAGTCAAGAAGTCTACATAAACATACAAGATATGGAGTTTTGTATGAATCAAGGAGTTGTAGTTCAGGAATGAGTAATGGAAAAAATAAGGGCATTAAGTGACAGAAGTGCCTATGCTTGCATGTCCATGGAAAAGATGCCTATCACAGTGCATTTTTAAAGGTTGTCAAGAGCTGTAGGACAACAAAACTACAATCTAGTGCTTTCAAATATATTTGGACTGCTAAGGAGGTGTAACTGGGAAATACGTCAGAATGACCATGTACTCTGACAATGTTATCCTGTAAGATGATTGTTGGGGTTTTAGGAGTTCTCCTTTTGTTTTCTTTTTCTCTCAAAGAATTTTTCTCCATATAAGCTGCCAAAGAGACAAAAGACCTGGCCACAGGGGGAGGAGTCTAGCTGGGCAGCCTCTTTCACCTGAGGTTTTCTGGTGTGGGGCAGAGAGGTCGCGAGATTTGCACTGGATAAAAGGGGTTGGGTGGGGCTCCAAGAGCTCGCATTCTGCTGGCATTCGAGGGGGAGAGGAGCTGCTGTTGTTCTGGAGAGAGTTCGCCACTACTACAGACTTCTGCTTTCTGCTGCCTTCCTTCTACCGTGAGTGAAGCCTGCTCGCTGGAGCAGCAGTGGCACGGGGACTCTATCTAACACCCTACCTCACTAAAAAGAGGGACCTTTACAGCATCTGCTTGAGTGGCTCAGGGGACCCTGGGATCCCAAGCCCGCCTTTCCCTGCCCCGGTGGGAGCCGGGCCACGGCCGCCGTTCCTCTGCCGCTGCTCCGAGCCTTCGCTGCACTGTAGCCCCGCACCCCCTGCCTGCCGAGA
>VZTE01002837.1:11551-66696 GCA_013397775.1 Eulacestoma nigropectus | reverse complement strand
CGGCCGTGAGCGGCACTGCACCCACGGGGAAAGCGCCCGCGGCCGGGAGAGGCGGGCACCGGGGTCCTGGTTCTGTTTGTTGTTGCTGCCACAGTTATTGTTCTTTGTTTGCCTCTTTACATATATATAAGTAAAGAACTGTTATTCCTATTCGCCATATCTGTGCCTTAAAGTCCCTTAATTTCAAAATTATAATCATTTGGAGGGAAGGGGGTTGCATTTTCCATTCCAAGGGAGGCTCCTGCCTTCTTTAACAGGCACCTGTCTTTCAAACCAAGACAATGATTTAGGATCTTGGAAGAAAGGAAAACAATGAAATCTAAATCAAGTTTTCCATCTATGGAATTGAAGTTGATGTAAGAAAATTAGTGTGGCTAACTTCAGCAGTAAGGAGAAAAAGTCAAAATCGGTGCTTGTAAATAAAGGCAAACTATGCAAGGCAAAATCCCCACACACCAGTGTGAGTTCATACAGTGTTCTGAAAATAGTCTTACAACTGTACGTACTTTTGTCATGTATGACCTTCTTCCTTATCACATTTCTACTTTGATGTCAAACACTGTATTTAAAGGGAAGCATTAGTAAAAACGTGAAGTGTAGCTAGATGGGCACAGAGCAAATATAGACAAGGTATGTTATCATCAAAGATTAAAATCTAGCTATAAAACAAAGGCACTAGAAAACTTTAGAAATCAGCATGTCAAGCATACTTCACAACAAATTACAAGATTTCAGTATAACTATTGCTACTATACATGTGAGTACAATGTACAATATTAGCATAAGATATTCAGGAAATCCAGTTACTTAAAGAAAACTATCCTTAAATGTAAACAATTCAAGTGAAAGAGTGAATAAGAAAAAGTCTTAAGTTGTGCATGGGTCTCCACTGTTATGTTCCATTTCTTTCCAGGGAAATATAACAAATGTAACTGTCATATCAACTTAGAATTCTGGGTTGTTTCACAGGTACCACATTTGAAAACTATGCTTAAAAACTTGAAATCCTATATAGCTCTATAGTGTAGACCCAAAAGCAGCTCAAAAAAAACCTAGATTCAGACACATATACACCAACACATCTGCAAATTTAACAAAGAAGAAACTAAATCTGAGTTTCATATTGTGATCGTCACCATGAGCTTTATATCTTACAGCAGGTGCCCCGAATTTCAGTTTCTGCTTGGAAAGTAGGCATAGAGTTTATTTTGATTCACTTCCCCTACAAAATGGAAAGCTGAATCACTTTTTAAATGACTAAAGCTTCCACATACCATCCAATTGTTTCCACTACTAATGTTCACTTTTCAAGTCTTTCACCCAAACACTGCAAATTTCTGCAAAATCTCTACCTAGTTATCCAAAATAATTTTGGGAGAACATAATTCTTTCTCTTGTGAACAAATAGGAGCAATGAATGAACTTTATTCCATGACTTGCATCTTAATGAATCCTGCAGAGTTTTGTAACCAGAAAATAGGAAAATTCAAGCATATAAAATTATTTTATAGTAATAATTGTGATACCAAATACTTAGAAATACAATGAGTATGGAGGATGTATGTGTATATGCTTTTTACCTTTGCTATGTAATTAGGACTTACGGGAACATTGAAAAATCTAGGAACTCTTAAGTATGTCTAACATGAACCACACGTGGAAAAACTCTTAAAGATACTATTAAGAATATTCATCTGCATCTGAGAGAATTCCATTTATATTATACTAATAAAAAAAATACACCTGAATAACAATCATTATCTTGATGAATGATCTATGGATAAAGGTAAAGAATACTGAAAATTAGTGGGAAAACTAATTAATTATACTAATAGTTTGGCACGTCCCCAAGATTTTATATGTGAGTCAGTAACATGTCTGAGATCTGTGAGTCGCCTTACGGCCACAAATGCTACTTTATTCTGCTTGGTTTATTTCATTAAAGGGAAAATGTTTTGATTTTCTGGGGCTGGTCCGGCTACCTGGTCTTTAGAAATCCTTGTAATGTCTGAGTGCAATAAAAAGGCAAAAATTACTGCGTAGCGGAATTTCTGGTTTCTCCCCAGTACACAGTCCAGCACCTACTGCCATAAGAAGCCCTGTACATACTACAGCAAATACCCACTTCAGAAGGCATTATATACAGCAGAATGTGCTGTTTGAACACGGGAATGCCAACATTATTTCAGAATGATTTATTATCTCCCTGGTAGTTAAAATAAAAATCTACAGTTTGTATCTGACAGTTTACTAATTACATATTTAATTCATAGACTGTGTTTATGAATAGGCTTTAATTCTGAATCCTACTATATATTTTTATGGCTTTTACTCAAGCTATTTAAAAACTGATTAAGGAGCTTAGAAATAAAGTCTCATTCTTCAATTTAGATGAGTCTACATTTGAAAGGGAAAAAACCCACACTATACCTTGCTAAGTATCTTATCCTCAATGCTTATAATTTACTGGTTTGCACGAGCCTATCCCCGGATTAAGTGATTTTTTTTTTCCATTTTGTTTTCTCCCCTCCTCATCCTACTGAGAAGAGGAGTGATGGAGTGGCTTGGTGGGGAGGTGGTATCCAGCCACAGTGTAGCTTGTATTTCCTTCTCTGTGTATTTGCTTGGTATCATTCACTGTCTAAGCTCATACAGCTCAAATCTTAGAACGGATGAAAAAAAGGGGTAACCAGCAAAACAAAGGGGTCATTGGAGGGACTGGAAGGTGTGTGTTCAATGATAGTATACACTTTGCTACACAGACTAGTAGAATTACCAAGGTTTGAAGAGACCTTCAAGGTCACCCTTACAGCCATCCACCCGGCGCTGCCATTGTAACCCCTAAACCACATCACAGGCGCCAGATCCAGATATCCCAAGCACCTCCAGGGATAGGGACTCCACCACTTCCCAGGGAAACCTATTCCAGTGCCTGACCACCCTGACAGTGAAAAAATTATTTTCTAATCTCTGATTTGGATCTCCCCTGTTACGGCCAATGGCTTATGGCTATTTCCTCTTGTCAGCTCACTGCAAGCACGGCAGGAGAGACTGACCCCCCACCTCACTACATCCTCCTTCCAGCGAGTTGTAGGGGGTAATGGGGTCACCTCTGAGCCTCCTCTTCTGGAGACTAAACAACCCCAGCTCCCTCAGCCATTTTTCATAAGATGTGTTTTATAGTCCTTACATGAACCTTGTTGCCTTTCAGTGGTGTACTGGGTTTGCATGGCCTGGTTTTGGTAGTGGGGGAACTACAGGGGTGGCTTCTCTGAGAACCTTAACTGGAAGCTTCCACCATGTCTGGCAGAGCCAATCCCTGGTGGCTCCAAAGATGAACATGCTGCTGGCCAAGGCTGGGCCAATTAGAAATGATGGTAACGCCTCTGTGAAGACATATTTAAGAAGAAATCAAAGGTTGTGGGCAGTTATAATTTGGATAAAAGAAGAGTGGAGTGAGAACATTTGAGAGGAATACCTATGCAGACACCAAGGTCAGTGAAGAAGGAGGGGTGTAGGTGCTCCAGGCACTGGAGCTGAGATTCCCCTGCAGCTCGTGGTGCAGACCATGGTGCAGCTGTGTCCCTGCAGCCCACAGAGATCCACAGGGATGCAGGCATTCACACTGAAGCAGGTGGATGCTTGAGAGCTGCAAGCCAATGGGAGACCTGTGGAGAGAGGGGCCCTGCTCCCAGGCTGGAGCAGCCTGTCCTGGGAGGACCATGCCCTGTGGAAGAGTGACCCATGCTGCAGCAGTTTTGGGAGGACTGCTTGCCTGTGGGAGAGACTCACATGCAGCAGGTAGCAGGGAACTGTTGCTCATGAGATGGGGCTGTGTCAGAGAAGTTCATGGAAAACTGCCTCTTGTGGGAGGCACCCCATGGTGCAGCAGGGGAACGACTCCGCTCCCTGAGCAGCGGGGGAAGCCTTGGGTGATGAACTGACCATAACCCCCATTCCTGGTCTCCTTGCACCACCGGGGTAGGAGGTAGAGCTGTAAAGAGGGAGGGGGTGGGGGGAAGGTGTTGTTAAGGGCTCATTTTACTTCTCATTACCCTGCTCCGATTTTGTTAGTAATAAATTCACTTCCTATCTCTAAGTTGAACCTGTTTTACCCATGATGGTATTTGGTGAATGATCTCTCTCCAAGTTCTTAATTTCAACCCAGGAACCCTTTGTTAAATTTTCTCTCCTCTGTCCAGCTGCAGAGAGGAGTGAGTGAGCAGCTTTGGTGGGTGCCTGGCATCTGGCCTGGGTCAACCCATGACAACTGGACATGCTTCAGAATCTCAATGTCCTCTTTAAAGTGAACTCAGGTTTTCTACAGCAGAAAAGTGGAAGCTGGAATAGACTGCTATCAACTTACAACTCACTAGGACAGATCGCTATCACTCCAAAGTAAGTGCAAACACAGAGTGAACCTACACACTTCAATGAATCTAGTTAAATAAATATAAATCACTCTTGAAAAACACTGGTGAATGATGTGAATAAAATCTAAAACAAACTCAGGAATTCGCCTCAAATATGTCTTTTATCCAGTTGTACAGAACATTTTTCAAAATTTTAGTTTAAAGATTGTCTTTGAAATTTGCTGAAAGCATTTTCAAAATCTCTAGTTAGCTTAGAAATTATCTAGCAGGTTGTATAAAACATAACATTTGCACAGGTTCAGAACTCATCATGTAAATTGTTCCCATAACTGGGAAAATGAATTTTAAGTTATAAATACAATCCTAAGCAAATGAAACCTGAGCAGTTATTAACTTTAAAACCCTAAATAATCAGCTCCTATCAACTGTTATGTTATTTGAAAATAATTGATTAAGTCTTTCAACAAATGCTTTTTAGTTTTTTATTACAGGGGTTTAAAATACTCTAATTTACAAGTAGGAATTTTATTTTTCCATTCCCATTTTTCAAATTACCTATTGTACTCCAAATCTTTTTACTTTTTCTCTTCCTTTCAGCGCTCATAGCTTGTGAAAAAATGCTGGTTCAGTCACCCTGGAGACTAAATGCTGCTAATCTCTTTTTCTTATGAGTGATAAGTGAGGGAAGGTTCAATATGTCTCAGCTTTGATTAGAATTAAAAAGAATTCTTATTTTGATGGAGACTGTCACAAGGTCTCTGATCCTTTGATGAGTCTAGGGTTGAGTGTCAAGTGAGGTAGATCAAATGATTATAAAACGAGATCAGTAGAAGAGCTTTAAAAATCAAGCGAGCTTTTGTGCAAGGCTCTAGGTTGAGGGGAGATCGAAAAAGGCAAAGGTCTGTGGGCTCTCAACACTTCTGTTCATTATCTGGGTAAATCAGGGATGAAAAGTGGGTATTCCACACACTCTTAAATACTCTAAGATGACCTGAGAAAGTCAAGATTTCTCCATCTGTAGTCAAGCTGATGACCTGCAGGACTTCCCACTCAGTAAAGTCTAGACATCCAGAAAGGCCTCATTCAGGAACACAAAGGCATTCACAGATTGTATACTTTGACATTCACTGCTCATCTCAGGCACAAACTCATCCTTCCACCTCCTATATCTCTTACCTGATAAAGCTGGGTCATGTCTCAGGGATCCTTCTCAAGCCCCATGGTGAAGAAATGCTATCAGCAGCTTTGCACATGTGCTGTGCTTGATATGACAAGGCCATCTTCTTGTGCCCTGCAAAAATCCTGTCTCTATTTTTAACTACTCTCCCAGTTTCTACACTTTGTGAGACAAGTTCAGCTTTCTTTGAACACCTATCACAAAAGCTCAGTTCAGACAGTAGCCCAGCTGTCTGCCTAGAGACAACAGTAGCTGGCTAGAGCATGAAGAGACCAGGCTCAGGCTGCGACAGTGAGAAGTTGCTGTCTGCTCCAAAGACTTGGTCAGCCCTCTTTGAGGACATCCACAACTTCACCTCAAGTGCTCTGAACTGACATCTCTCAGAAACAACTATCCCTTGGCTTCTTGGCTATGAAGCCAGACTAGTTATGTCTCTCCTAGCTCTGTCGTTATCTTCTAAATTTGCCACCTGAGCTACCTAGTTGGTATCAATCCAGTGCCCATTCTTAATCAGTACATTTCCCCCAGACTTGTTCTTTCCTTGTGAAACAAGGAGATTTCTCAGAGTATTGCACACCGTCTGGTCCTGCCTCAACAAGTATGAGCAGCCAAATTGCCAGAATTTGCTTATGAGCCAACTCATTGGCTATCATTAAGTTTATAGACTAAATTAATACTTGGGTAGAAAACTGAGCAAATGCAGATGGGGATGAGCATCAGTCCAGCAAAATACCTGCAGGCATCTCTTTGAATTTTGAATTCCAAGTATTTTTCATTAATTTGTGCCCCGTAAGAGCCACATTAGTAGAGGTATTATGTCTGAAAAAAAACCCCTTGCTTCTGAACCCAGACACAGTTCTACTAGTAGAATACGCGAGAGACACAATTATGCTTCAGGGAGAAATCTGCAAAATCAATTCTTCTTTCAATGTCAGTTAAATTGAGAGGATTGATTTCAGATACAAAGCTTGGTAAGAGTTCATTTGTTTATTTTTCCTTCACAAAAGGTGCTATATATGGCTACTTAATTTAAGTTGCAGTCATTTGAATTACAGCATGGAGACACAAAAGTATACTTGTCATCCAGCACATAAAATCAAGCTAATTTGAAGAAATAGCCTCCAGCAGGAAGGTTAGATTCTTCAGCCACTTTCAGATTTCAGTTTGCCTTGTATTAAAATGCAGGTGTAGAACTCTTAGTAATGCTTTCCCATCACCTTTACTTACTAAAGTCTTCTAAAATTTTTATGTCTCCAATTTACAGGAGTTATTTACTTTCCATAATTATGAAGTGTCCTGTATACACGTATTTTTATTTAGAAATAGTTTCTAGCTAGAAATTTTCCTAGCTAGAAATGTACTGGAATACATTTGTTGCAAATGGCAACAAATAACAGAAAAATGCAGGTGCCAATATGGTACTTGTCAGTTTTGCTGAGCTTAGTGCCTGCTATTTTTGCTTGGCCTGTTAGTCAACCGAGAACCAATGTGTGGGTCACACTGGCCAATGCGACAGGGCAAGATACTCTGTGCTTAGCCACTGCTACTCCTGACAATCCCTTTTCTACCTGCCTTGTCGGCTTGCCAATAGATGACTGGCCAAAGCCTAAGACAGTTAGCAAGCTGTTACGATCACGCAATCACGCTGATGCTTGGGATCAGTGGGTTTCATACCTTCCCCATGCAACTTTTGAACTGCAAGAAATAGAGCTTTTAGGATCTGTAAAAATGGACCTTTGTGTTAAGTTTAATTACTCTGAATCTAATCAGTCCAAAGTATGGGATGTTTCTCCTAACCAACCCATATTTGCAAATGAAAGTACCTAGTGCAATTGCAGTTCACCACATATCTCACACTCTGCTACTGTTCCTCTGGCTTTGCCACCAGGGGTGTTTTTTATTTGCGGAGACCGAGCATGGGCTGCGATTCCATCACACATCAAGGGAGGTCCTTGCAGCTTAAGACGACTCTCACTGTTAACACCTAACACATCTATGATTTTACAGCATAAACCACGAAGGGGAAAACGCAGCATCCATACATTTGCCCCTAATTGTAATCACAACACCAAATTTTGGCCACCAGGTACCCGATGGGCTGTTTCCTTCTTCTCTCCACAAGTAGCATCTGGTAAAGTATTGGGACTGTTAAACAAGTTAGGATGTTGGTTAGCTCAACAAACTAATGCTACTTCACTTGCTTTATCCGGACTATTAACAGATGTTAGTTCAGTAAAGCATGCTACGCTGCAAAATAAAGCTGCCATAGATTTTTTGTTGTTAGCACGTGGACATGGGTGCAAAGATTTCGATAGAATGTGTTGCATGAATTTGTCTAATCATTCAAAATCTATTCATGCCCACATTAAGGAATTACAAACAAGTGTATCAAAATTGTGTGAAGAATCAGAATCCGATTGGCTTACTAATTTGTTTAGCAATTGGCAAATTGCAAGATGGATCAAAAATCTACTGAAAATTAGATGCTTGATCCTATTGGTCATTTTTTGCATCCTGCTCATTGTGCCGTGTTTATTGTCTTTTTTGCAAAGGGCCCTGCAAAAGTCAGTAAACGCTGCCTTTGTAATACAAAAACAAAAAGGGGGACCTGATGAGGCTGACAGCTGGTCTGGGGGCCTCACAGAGTCAGACCTGAAACCAGTCAGAATTTACCTGTGAGAGTTTACAGTGAAAATTCTGCAGCTTCAGTGAAACCCACAGAGAAAGCCAAGAAGATAATCAATGAGAGAAGATGTTCTGGACACAAGGAGGGGATGTCCTTGTTATGGGACATTGAGAGTGTACCAGGAAGAAGTTGTGGATAATATGTAGCAACTATACTTTTGCTTGTATAGCTAATTGTTTTATTACCTGAAGGGTCATTGTTTTGTTAGACAGCCTTGTTATTGTTTGCTAAGCAGCCAATCCTAATAAGCCACAGCCATTGTAAAGAGTTATAAGAATAGCAGTAGAGAAAAATAAAAAACTTTTCTATCCTTCTTGACTTTGGATTACGACAAGTATGTGCTTTTATGTCCACCTCAACAAAGCCACAGTGTTTCACTTTTAAATTATTCTTTACATTCAGCACAATAGTAATGAAAAAACAGTTGGTTTACTTTCAAAAGACAAATATGTCCTATCTGTTAAATGGGCAGGATAAGATGTAACAGCTACAGGTATCTTATTTTTCCTGATAAATCACTTACACTGGGTGATCAAGTTTTTTTAATTTTAAGTAAAATCAGTGGAGATCATGACACCTTAATTAGCATTCTAGATTTGGTTTTTCGTCTACATATTTTCAGCCTCCTGTGTATTAAATGAGTATAATAGCATTTCTCAATCTTCTAAGTTACTGTGAAAGTGTTGAAAAAGTTAAGCATCCAGATACAGATGGCATTTCAATATCATAATCTGCTTTTTCCTTCATTTTGCCATATCACCATAAAAATTCTTTTAATTCAGGCCACACAGAACATGAGAAATAGAAAACTAAAGAAAACTAAGAGGCACTAAAAAGATCATATTTCCCAATCTTAAGATATTCCTCTGGTCCTGAAGAAAAGAGACACACTCTCTAAGCAAGGAGCAGTAAAATCTAGATATAAAAAGCCCAAAAAATTTTTATAAGCAGCTGCTTAAAAAATATATGTGGAGCACGTTGAGAACAACTATTCTGCTATCTGAAAAGGAGAATAAGTTGGTGAAAATTTAAACACTTTAAGCGATAAATACTCTGAGACTGAATATATGCAGTTAGCCCTAATGATTTTTATCACATATCAGCTGAATGTGGTGCATCAGAAGCCCAGAGGTTCAGTGAAACAGATATAAATAAGCTTAGAGGCTATTTAAATAACATTTTTTCCTCTTTCTTATTGCAGTTGTGTGACAGAGCACTAAATGACATTGAACTCTTTTCAAGAATGTGGCATTCAACACTTCACTGAGCTTTACAGCAGCTATTTCTTTAACTCCTTTAAAGCATCATTCATGACTTATGTGTTGCTGAATGAAAAACACTCTATGGGGTCAAAATATAATTTCTAGTCTTTCTTCACCCTGTATAGATGTGATTCTGCAGGACAGCAGAAAAGCTCAGTGAACATCCCACAGCAAAATGGTGGCTCATTTTGAAAACTCAGTTGCCTAATGGAATAACTTCTGAAAATGGGGAAGATGGTAAAAGGAAGATTTTTTTTCATTTCCTAGTGATACATATATAAGGAATCTCAAAATACAGGTGTAGCTGCACTTGTCTACCGCATAGTAAAGAATTGACTGCTTGTGACTACCTTATAGAAAACATTATACAATCTAATGATTTTTGGAAGATTGAGTATTCTGTCTACATCTATATAAAGATGCATATAGACTCACACACATATGCACACATGACAAGATGTGTAACTTTTACTACAGCTGTCTTTTAGTCCATTTGAATTATGAGTGTGCATACTGAGACATTTATGATGCTTTTCCTGTACTACAACAAGTCCTAATCTGGACCTCTGCATCTCATTTTTTTCTTAGATGACAACTCTTCAAAATGAGAGGAAGGAGAGACCCAGCCACCTCCTTTTCTTCAGGCTCTTTACTGGATGTAAAATTATAGAGAATTGACATCAAATTGTGCAAATGAGTGTGGTTCCATTTTACTAGAGATATGGAGATCAAAAGAAGTTAGGCTAAGCAAGCTACAGTTATTCAAGCAAAGTAATAATACTATTATGTTGCAGGAATATACAAACATCCTTTGGTTACAGCTTTAGTTCGAGGGATGCCAAGTTTTGGAGTCTAGAAAGTTCAATGGGCTTTTAATTATGTCCCCTGAGAAGCAATTCTTTTACTAATCATTATTATGTCTCTTCTCCCTTGAGTTTCCCTAAACTAATGCTCTTGTTGTAAGATGCTGCAGCATACAGCTAACAAGCATAAAAGTAAAAATGTAATGCAATGGCAAAACCACTAGACTTGTTTTGAGCTCTGACCTTTTGAATTCTTAAAGTTACCACTTCACAATAGTTATATTGAGATACGTTTACAGTATTGTATTGAATTATACATTATTATGTAACCTAGCAAAAAGCACGATAGGCTAACAGCAATACCTAAACAAGAAATCATTACTGTTCATTATTTTAAACACAACAAATTCCAGTAAAGAAAAGACGATTTAGAATAGACCATATCCTTTTGCAATGCAGAGGTCCCTGCTTGTGCTCAGGCAATATAGTGACTCACAGCCATGCTGGCTGAAATGCATCTAAAGATACAAGGACTATACAGGACAGGTTGCCGAGCCATGCCTAAGGGATAGTTAGGTAGGAGCTGTTAGCAAAAAAGATTGCTAACAGCAAGTGGTCACAGCCAGCTTGACTTCATGAGGGGAAAGTGCAGCTTATAAAACTCAATTTTCTTCTATGACAAGGTAGTCCAGCTAAACAAGAGAAGCCAGTCGATGTAAACCTTTTGGATTGCAGTTAAGCTTTTGATGCCATCTCTTACAGTAGACTTCCGGAAAAAGAGTGCTGCACAATCACCAACCATATGATGTTTAACAAAGACAATTGATAGATTCTGCATCTGTGACGGGCAACCTTGGTTGTGTGTGCAGACAGTGGAACAAGACTGGAGAGCGGCACCGTGGAAAAGGACCTGGGGGTCCTGGTCAGTGGCAAGCTGAACATGAGCCAGCAGTGCCCTGGCAGCCAGAAGAGCCAGGGGTGCATCAGGCACAGCATCTCCAGCTGGTCAAGGGAGGAGATTGTCCTGCTCTGCTCTGCACTGGGGCAGCCTCACCTTGAGTGCTGGGGGCAGTTTTGGGTGCCACAGTATAAGAAAGACATTGGGCTGTTACAGAGTGTCCAAAGGAGGGCATGAGGATGGTGAAGGCCCTCGAGGAGAAGCTGTATAAGGAGTGGCTGAGATCACTTGGTCTTTTCAGCCTGGATGAGGCTGACCTCATCATCGTCTTCAGCATTCTCACAAGGGGAAATAGTGGGGCAGGCATTGATCTCTTCTCTGTGGTGACCAGTGCCAGCACATGAGGGAATGGCTTGAAGCTGTGTTGGGAGGTTTAGGTTGGATAATGGAAAAAGGTTCTTCATCCAGAGGGTGGTTGGGCACTGGAACAGGCTCCTCGGGGAAGTAGTGACAGCACTACGGAGAGTGCCTGACAGAGCTCAAGAACCGTTTGGACAATGCTCTCAGGCATACAGTGTGACTCTTGTAGTTATCCTATGCAGGGCTAAGAGTTGGGCTTGATTATCCTTGTGGGTCCCTTCCATATCAGGTTATTCTATGCTTCTAGGATTTTATGGTTCTATGAAGATCAGATGGACATGATCATCAATCTCAAATGCTTCTGTGTTAAATGGATGCTCCCATGACAACTCAGGGATCAAAACACTTTGATGACTGCAGGGTGGCTATATATGATCCTGCAATCTCCTTCCACACATGATAATTCCATCTCCTGCTATGGACAGCTTCCAGTACTTGATGGTCCTATTCCAGGTGGGATTTCCAAGCTAATGGCTCTCCAGAACCTCTTTTTTTTTTATTCCCAGCAGAAGAAGCCTCCCACCCCTCCCCTGACAGGCCAGGACGAACAGCAACCCTTTAGTCTTTGCTGATACTACCCCAAACAGGAGTTCTGGGTTAAGAGTCTCTTTTTGTTAACACATGTAAATCTTAAAAGGTTCTGCAAGAATCAGTGTAAGCTTTTAATGTAAGCATGGGATCTGCACACAGCAAGAGCAGAGAGAAGTAGAGGAAAAGAAGAAAGGAAAGAAAGCAAGCAGGTCCAAACCCAACACTGGGGACCTGGATTCTGCACACCATTAAATTTAAGGACAGGCCCAATCTTCCTCACTTCATTTGTATGAGAAAGTGAAATGGTCTCTCTCACACACTTGCATGCTCTTTCAGACTGTTTCTCTTTTCCTAACTCTGTCAGAGATATCTATCCTTAGTCATCCTTCTTTAAATTGTTTAAATTAAAATTTGATAATTTTCCAGATTTGGGGTTGGGGTGTGTGTGCACTTTGTCAGATTAATTCATGGTTATACAGTCCCATTTGATCAAAAGAAGAGTTGCTGAATTAGCAAATGACTCACCAAAGACAAGGTTTTTAATTTCTAATAAAAATCCCGTTTTACCAACAATTGGCTTTAAGCAACCCTATAAGAAATTATTTATGCTTGTATGCTCATGTTCCCATGTTTTATTTTCTGTCAAATTAGACTCTGAATTTATGAATATTTTGATGCCTGTTTGTGACTCATTGTGAATTTAGACTTTAGCCTATGTGCTTGCTGCTTTCAATCCTAGAGATCAATGCCTAGATGCCCTGTGTATAGGCATCTTTTGATCTAATTTTCCCAAATTGGTTTAAATTTTCACTTTTTCTGAATGTACATGTGGCTTTTAGTCACAGGCAAAAGTCTTATATACAACCCTTTACATCCCACAGATAGATAGCAACATTACAAAATCCAGCAAGACTGGATCTAAAATGAGATGCCATGCCTAGCACTCCTATTTTAGATCATTTGAAAGTTAATGGACCAGTTTATGTCTGAGGTACTGCATCATTACACTGTATCAGTGATAATATTACAGGACTTTCAACAGATGAAGTAAACTACATTGTAAATGGCAACAGAGAGCTTCATTTCCTTCTAGTGGATATGTAATAACTATTATTTGGATAGGCTTCAAAACATTATCAGAGACCAGGAAGAAAAGTTTTTAGGATTAGAGCAGAAAGGAGATAGAACTGACAGAGAACTACTATAATATGATATATGAACGCTTTCTTGCATGATACGCTTCAGTTCAGAATTTTACAGCAACATTCTCTATAACATTTTATGTTTTTGCCATTTACATAAGTATAATATTAGAGTGCCTGATATTGTTGACAATATTTCTCCTTAAACATACATCTTCAGTAGTAGCTATTGTAATTTTGTTTTGCAGAAGGGGAGCATACTACCTGACTTGTTTCAGGTAAGGAATATGCAGTATTTGAATACCTGAAGTTCTTGTTCAATCACTGTGAAGGCATCTCCCATTCAAATAAATGTTAGGATTTGTTTTTTTTTTAATTGCTGATATGTCATGGTATCTCTTAAGTCCGATAATCCATTTCTATTCCATCTATGCCTTTTTACATGATCAGCCTAAGTGTTTCAACTTATATAGAGGAATTTACCCTGCAAGAATTCTGAGTTTGTGAATATGTGATATTTTCTTTTTTTTTTTCAGTCCTGGATTTCAAAAAAATACATTGAGAAAATTAAATGTTTGTGGGATCTGGTAGTGTTTGTGTACCTTGTATTACTTTTCCTTCCTCACTTTGTAACAGAAATCAGAAAACTTACACACTTTAAAACAGAAACAGAGAGGCTGACCTACTAATATTTTTAATTTTCTTTTTTGGCATGTTGCTTTAATAGTAAGTGCAAACAAAATATGAATTCCAATTTTGGAGATATTGGACTATCATTTTCATGGCTTTTAAGGTGTATGCATTGTGTGATATTTTCTTCTTCAGAGGCACTGATGCAAATGAAAGAAAGATATTCTATTAATTAGATTAATAAAAAATTAAATTTTGTATAAACTGCGAGTTACATGGCTGTAGAGGAACAGGAAACTGTGGAAAAACTTCATGAAGTTATCATGAAGTATTTATGCTTATTAATATCTATGTATCTCTTTGAAAATGAAAATAGAAAAAAATTATATATTAAGTTATAATTGCCTTGTAAGGACTCTTACTTCAGTGATCTCACTATGTGAAATTATCTGCCATATCGACACAGAAAGCTCATGGTACATTCAAAACAATCACCACATGGCTATGATGTAGATGTACAATTGAAGGTCCATGTTGCATCTCAAATATTCATTGAATCAAGCATCTCAGTCAATTGATGAATTTTTAATGAATGTTAATTTTTTATGCAAAAACAGCATTGGACACATTTATCCATGTTTTGTTTGTTTTTTTTTTTTTCCTTTTAGTCTAGTGCTAATTCAAAAATGAAGTCTAGAAAACAGCTTGTGTTTTTCTTTTCAGTCATGAGTTCATTTCTTCAGGCCTCAGCTTTCCATGTCTACCCATCAAAACATATTTGTTCAATCAATCTACTCAGAAATAAAAACCAGTAGAAAAAACCACAGAAATTTCTTATAGATTTACTTTTTATAGAGTTTGGCTTATTTTTTTTGTTTGTTTGGATTTTTTTTGTGTGTGTGGTTTTTTTTTTTGTTTGTTTGGTTTTTTTTTTGGTTGCTTGGTTTGTTTGTTTTCGGTCCACATAATATCCACAAGCTTTTATTTAAAAATTTTCAGAAAAGATTCAAATCAAATCAGTTTAATTTGGTTAAAATAATGCCTCACATATTACAGTGAATGATCACAGCTCAGTGAAACCTGAAAAACAGCTGTGGCAGTGACAGAACAAGTATTTTGACTCTAAGAGTGATGCAATGTCCATACTGAATGTAATTGTCATATAATATATTTTGCAAAGTGATCGCTCCAAAGCAGATTCAAAAGCTTTTAGTCTGGAGGAAGGAGACAGGCAGCTTTCACTGGAGAATAAATTGGGAAAATTAACTTTTCAGGAAGACAAACAAAAAGCCACTTGGGTGGAAGAGAAGACATACAAAGTAAATTAATACATTTATAAATAAAAAATAAAGCCACTGTTGTCAACAGCAGAGCTGAATTAAACCATGCCTATTTTCAGAAATTCTTCATGAGATAAGCGTGGCTTTGGACTTCTCACTGTTCTTTGAGGTGGACCACAGAAAAATACACACTAAATGCTCAGTCAGCACGAGAAAGAATTCAGTGTGGGGTATCCTCCTCAGGACAGAGCTATGCCAAGACCCTGCATGGGGTCCCATACACATGAAGAATTGCTTTTTACCTCAGTGTGCAGGGATTTCACCCAGTAATCTCTTCATATGCAACAAAGAAAAATATTCTTTTTAAATTTTAGTGCTACCTTCACTACTCTTCAAACAAAACTCAAGCTAAATTAATAAATAAATTAATAAATAAGGTCACAGTAATTTTATGTAGAGTGCATTGTTTGAATATGACTCCAACAAATAACACTTCACATTTAATATGAATTGGCTTATTCAAGGACTTCATGATTCTACTGAGCTCTGCAAACCACTTGGAACAATGTTTTGGTGACCATTGAATTTATCTGGTTCATCTGCTCCCTTATTGACTACTTTTTATTTTCTCTTGCATCAGATGTTCTGATGTTCTTTCTGCTGCTTCTGTAGGTTGCCTTGTAAATATAAATGTATGAAGAAATATCTTTCTCCTAGGGAAAAAAACAAAAGGATTTGGCTTGTCCTGAGTAGGTCAAAAACTTATACGTTACTCTTCCAGGGTACAAAATTTTCAGGAAAAATAAAGGCAGTTTTCTCAGTCCTATAAGAGCATACGGGATATTAGTACACTATCTAATAACAAGTGATGGGCCTGTTAGATGTCAGGGGGCTTAAAAAAGCTCACTGGGGAAAGTTGTACAAGACAGGAGATAAAAATTTTAAGAGAAAATCATACTGTCCTTAGAAGATGAGACACTACTTGTTTTCCTGTGATTTCTAAGATGAATATCATGTAGTCCCAAGAATTTCCTGCTCTTATCTCTGTTTTTTTTTAATTAGAGAATCCACTCCTTTGCCATGGCTAACACTACCATAGACAATCAATTTAGTTTCTCTTAGGCTTACTCCTTGTTTAGCTGTTGCTCCTCAGAGGCTCAGCAAAATTCACTAATATCATACATGTAAGATGAGATAATAATTTCTTGGTTTTTTCCTCTTTCAGTGCTCAGTGGTACAGAACAACTATAGTGTAAATTAAGTGTAGGAGAACTACATTTGACTTTCATATTTTTATTTTTCCTTACTTCTGACTATATTTCAATGTGCTCATATGTAGAAAAGAATACATAATACTACTTTCTTTTATTATAGATATCTTTGAGAGAAATTCCCTCAAAAGACTACAGTATTTTAATAAGCTTTGCTATAATCATAATAATACTAAATAAATAAAATTTTAGCATGTGAAAAATACAACTATTCTAAAATAGAAACCACCCTCCCTAATTTTATGGTCTCTTCTTTTCTTAGGCCTCAGAGTGCTATTTTACTATTTTTCTAGAAGGAAAGGTGCTATAAATATTTGTAGTAGATTAAAAAAAAAAAAATCTATGCTGGCATGACATTTAGATGGACTCTGTATTACCTGAAGCTGTGACATGATTATTAATATATCCTTATGATACGCACAGTTCCAGAAAAATGTGTTAATCTACTTCAAAATGAGCTGATGAACAACAGATCCCATTTTAATGTTAAGTCTGATTTAGATTTCTGAATTGTGTTGATTTTTGTGTTTTTCTTTTCTAAAAGTGGAATGTGTCAAATTTGCGCGTGTTAAAAAGCTGAAGTTCTTTCTCTCTGTCAAATAAAATCCCACATATCCTTTAAGTTGACATAATTACTCCTTTTCATCCAAATGCAATTAAGAATATACAAATGTTACCAAACAATCCTCTGGTGTCTACTTTTATTTTCAAAACCTAGTTTGATGGGCAAATGATGTAGTTCTTCACAGATATTTTTCTATGAAGTTTTTATAGATATTTTTACACCATTTTAAAATTGAAGCTGTTTTCATCAGCTTAAGGCAATATTAAAATAATTTTGAATTATCAATGGAAGACTAAAATGTATTAATATTATCAAAGTAATTACTTCAATACTTGATATTAGTTATGACACCACATGCAACAAGTATAGGAATTTGGAATATGGAGGAAGTAACTGATATAGTTTAGAACGTAATTTTTTTGGTCAGGAATCATTTGCAAAATTTTGTATTTTCAAAGTAGGAAGTGTTACACAAACCAAAAAAAACACTAAACAGATCATTTAGTAACTAGTTTAGTAGACTGCATATATTATTTGCTCACTTGCAGCTTACCAAAAAGCTTTCTAGCAATTCACATACTAGAATTATTGTTTGTTTTAAATACAGTCTACTTTTTATATAAACACAGTCTTCCAAAACAGAATTTCATGTAGACTAGTGCTGCATTATTCCTTATTAAGTAATTATGTTGTCAGTGATATTAATCATCGTTAACTATCACTAATCATTAAAAGTGGTTGCTATTCTAAATGTGCTGGATGATATTTTCTACCTTCTTGTCTGTTAAGAGTTATCTATCACAAATAATTTTACCATTCATGTAGGCATATGTAATTTTATTTCCAATACTACATCTGGAAGGAAAAAAGTAAAATAAGCTCTTAATCCTGTCACTTACTCATGTAGGCTTTTTTGGAATCTTTTTCATTGTTTCTTGCAGCTTTTTTGAACTATGAATATCAGTAATAACCTCATTTGCATTATATTCATAAAGAATAATGCTTTCTGCCTGTACTTCATGGTTTTCAGATTATACATTTGACTTATCAGTGTCACACTTTAATTTCAGCAATATTATCACTTTGATTATCACACATTTCTGTTAAGTAGATTACCACCATTACTGTGTTTAAGGTGAAAATCCAGGCCCAGTTTTCACAATCTTTATACACATTGGGATGTGTGCATCCTAGCAAAAATCAAAGTAAAATCTCACTAATCAGATTTGACAGTTGTGCTTTTCTGGGAAAACCAGTGACACAGTTCCTCAGTGAAGCCAGTGGCAAAATTACAGGGGAATTCAGTGAAGCAAGGATTCCTTATTCACTTCTAAACTGCACCTGGGAGCACACTGAGGAAATATGCAACAAAGAAATAATAATTAACTGCTCACAAAATCATAAATTAGTATTTTTTCTTTTCCATGGCTTGTAATTGAACAAGCAGCTTTAGTCTCTTCTTAGGAGTCTTGCTGAGTTAGGAGATTTACCAGTGAGGTTGAAATACAATAGATAGCCATAATTTTTTTTAGTTTTCATTAAAGTTTTAGTTTAGAACAACAGTTATGCTGTTGTTTTCCTCAGTGTGTCCCTCATTTCAATTAAGAATTAGTAGTTCAATGCATATTAAAAAAAAATTACAGCACAGTATAATATCCCAAATGTTCACCAAAAAGGTCAGAATGAATATAGTATCTTATACTATTTGATTGTATTTTACATTAATCAATCCCTATCTTACCATGATAATGAGTATTATAAGAGGATAGAGAATATTAAATACTAAGATAACAGACTTTTTAAAAACTAGTTTTCTATGATTATGCTGCACAGGATCTTACAAAAGTCGTTGTAAGAACCACCGGCATAACCCCAGCATAACATTGAAGTACTGCTTTTGTAGACCAAAATTTTCAAAACTGTTAAACATAACATTTAGCACATCTCAAAGAGAACAGTAACAGTAATCCCAAATAATACTTTTTAAAGCACAGGTCCTCATAAAGAAATAAATATGCCAGAGGCAGATCAATTTACGGCACTATGACACAAATGGATGCTTCCCTGGAATGATGTGCTATTAGAAAGGTCAGGTTTACAAGTATAGAGATGTGCTACCAATTTATTTTCATGCATCGTTAATAGGCTCTATTTTGTCTCTCATCTGGTGCTGAGGAAAGGTATTGATCGCCAAAAGGCATTTACTCATAACAGAGAAGCAATTTGGGACAACTTATCTAGCTTATCAGACATAAAAGAGCTGCATAAATTCTAGGGACACTGAAGGTGGGAATGGTTATATAAAGCACCATTATTTCCCAAGTATGTCTGCCCCAGTTGCTGCCCACTGACACCAGTAATGAATGAAGGCAGCTACCAGCTTCTCTGATTCTATCAATGCAAAGTCAATTCTCTGACTCTCTTCAACAGTGGACATTGAAAGGTTGTTAGTTTTTCAAATTACTCATATTTATTGATCATCTGTCTAAAAAGGAACAACAGATAAAACATTGCTAGCCTGTAGATTAATTGCTTATGCTGTTCTGGGGAGTGAATGTTTTTTTAAACAAGCACTGTTCTCATGAAGCATGCATTACTCATGGTTTAATTTAAAGGCTTCAAGAAATGTACACTGTCCTCAAGTACTGCTTCACAGAGAGATCTGTCTCAAATCATTTCTGTTACAACAGTATATCATCAGTCATTCTCCTCAGCAGTTGCTTTGTGCTCACAGGTCATGTAGAAGCAAGAAAAACCTTGTTGTCCTGCAGTTTAGGGCAACCAACAAACTGGTTCATACAAGAGAAATACAGTTACTGCACAGCAGACAAGCTGTTGGTTTGAATTGAAATTCCTCAGAGCATTGCCTAAATAGAACATCTAATCAGAAAGTGAAAATAGAATTGCTTTCTGTCCACCTAACGGAGGTGATTACAGCAGGAATGGTCACTTGCAGTCCTATCACTTTGATTTGTGTATTGGGTTTGCATGACAAGGTTTCAGTTGCAGAAGGGCTACAAAGGAAAGATCAGCAGTGACAACATGAGATGAACTGATCACAGCACATCCACCTGTGCTGCTGTGGAGAGAGGAGGGAGAGAATTCAGGAGAGAAGTTGCTCCCAGGAAAAAGGGAGGAGTGGGGAAAAGGGGTTTTAAGATTTAGTTTTATTTATTACCCTACTTTGATTTGATTAACAATAATCAAATTAATTTCAAGTCAAGTCTGTTTTTCCTGTGACAATAACTGGTGAATGATCTCTCCCTGTCCTTATATCAGTCCATGAGATTTTTGTTATAATTTTTCTCCCCTGTCCAGCTGGGAAGGGCAGTGATAGAGTGGCTTTGGTAGCCATCTGCCATCATGTCAGAGTCAACCCACCACAGTTTGTTAAACTCCCACTTTTGAGTAGTACAATCATGTTTCCCACAGTGCTTTCGAAATCACATCTGCAGTCATTCACCTCCATGGTTTCACAAATTCTACTCTGTTTTTTGGACAGTTTTTCAAAGAAGCTGAAATCAAAGCACTTTTTTTTTTTTTTTTCTCGTTCTACTGTCTGATAACCTAATAGCAGCTCCAAACTGTGCTTGGATGAGTAACTTTAAAGAGCAACTTCCTTGCCTGGCCTAGCAGGATACTGATGAAGTAACAAGGAGTACTATAACATCAAGGTAATGGTGAAACATGAACCAAATGAGGCCCAGTATTTTTCTGATATAAAAGACTATGGGTGGAAGAACAAATGAATGCTGGATTATGCCTACTTATAGTCAGACAGGCAATTTAAGTAGGATACCCTTTAAGAAGCAGTACACCAGCTTTTATTCTGATATGAAACCCAAACATTGCACGAAACCTGTATATCTAAGTGCAGCGTCAAGCCACGTGCAGCTGACTCCAGAAAATGAACAGAGAAAACAGGGCCCCCAGGAGTTTTGTGAAGCCTGCAAAATATGCATTAATTTGATCTGGATAGAAGCCTACCATTTGTGTAGCTCTGGCAAAAATTCTTCTACTGAGTGCACATACTAGCTCAGATATGTGCTACCCAACTGCCTGTGCACTGATGATAAGCTCAGTGTACAAAAAGTGATTAAGACTGGCATGAGTGTTGATGAAGTACAATGCTTTTTATTATATATATCAGACATTAAGAAAGTTTGACTTCTCTACACCAACAGTGTTCCTCAGTGAATGACATTGAGGTGGAAGAAGAAGACAAGCTTCCACCAGCTGTTTTAGATTCAATCATGGGAAACTCTTTGTCACTCCTAGAAGTGATAGTTAAGACCATGTCAGAGATTTATTGAATAAACAAAATGGAGACTGCTTCACTCTTGCTGTTTATGTCAATTGTGATCCATTGAAACAGAAAACTCTTTGTTGTAGCTGCAGGAAGACACCAACATTAAGAAAGCACAAACAACTTTTAAATTCATTATTATTATTATTATTATTATTATTACTATTACTATTATTATTATTATTTTAACCTCATCAATTCTCAATAAAAGGCAGGCCTCATTGTCAACAACTGTATAAAAATCAAAAATGTTCATAGGAAGTCTGACAATTTTCTTTTTATCCATATAGTTTTCTCAGGGAAAAATATCTCTAACAAAAACTAAAATTTTGACATATGTATTCACAGGCATGGATGGGGAGCTATTTCTAAAGAACTAATATTTCACTTAACTACAGCTAAAAAGCAGGCAATAAAATTTAGCTCTCAAATTTAGTGGTATATGAATAAAAACAAAGTAAGCAATGTAGGATTAAAAAAGTAATCAAAGTAGTTTTTTTCTTCAAACATGATAATTCTTAACTGTTTGTCTGTACAGCTTGAAATTTCTTTACAGTGTTCTAGGAAGGTTTTAAGAGTCATATTAATACAGGATTAGATCCAAAGGCTAGTGACAAAATCTGATACCCTTCCAATGACATGGTAGAAGCGGAAATTTCATTCAGCTCAAGCCTGTTGGAAATTTCTATTACCTGAATATCAAGACTGAAAACTGTGTCTCTGTTTTAGCTGCAATGCTCTACAATAAGCAAAGAAAACTCCGAGTCTAAATGTAAAAGGATCCACTGATAGAGACTATAAAAAAGAGGGACCAGCAATCTGATCTGTGAAAGAAATTAACAACATCCCGACTTTCAAAATATCAGGTTTCCTCTTGTGTTTAAACATAAAACAGTCAAAATGAAGTGAGGTTGTGGCAGAGACAAGATTAGTGAAATAAATAAAGAAATCCCAACCCACACTCTACAAGCAGCTTGGAAAATTTGTTCTTCTCAACCTCTTAAAAGGAAAAAAGTTCCTTTTACTCCCTTTCCAAAAATTATCACTTCGGATTGGTTCCTGTTCAGCATAAGGTTGTAAGTGGTCAGAAAACCGAAGAAAACAAACAACACACTGATCTTCAGGTAGGGCAAAAGAAGGATTTTGGGAGCTACAAACCAGTAACTCAACCTTATCTCAGTTTCTGGGAAGTGGATGAAGTGAATCTCCCTGTGGGCTGTTGCAGCTACAAAGAAACAAGATGACTGGGAGCAGCCAGGGTGGATTTATCAAGGGTGAGTCTTGACTCACTAATCTGGCTACCTTTTGCAGTGAGGTACTGGTACAGAAACCGATACTTTGGGTGAGGGGATACTACTGGGTGCTGTATATACTGACCCCAGCAAGGTTTTATATCAAACGAATCAGGAGAATGCCACTGGAGGTTGGTTTATCTTTTATTAATATCAAGTGAAATAGTTGTACTCTTCATGGGAACCATTGCTTTGGACTGACACAGCTCTCAGCCTCTTTTTGTTTGCCCTGTGCCCTGGCCATGGTGGGGACTCTCTGCTGGATTCACTCCTGAGCGTTGGAATCTGACTTGCACTTGTAGCCCAAATTGGGACAGCACCTGGTCTTGCTGGCTGCCCCACTCCCTGCTGGTCCATTCCCTGGTGCAGGTGCTGCTCTGATGCCTGGGTGCACTGCTGAGTCCTGGCAACTTGCTGCCTCCCAGGGCCTTTTCTGAAGATCTCTTCACAGCTGGTTGTCACCTCTGAGACCAGACTTTCCTTGGCCTTAGGGAAATGCCAAACAGTTCCCATCAAGCCATTTTTCCAGGTCCTTCTCAAATAAGAGCCCTGCCCTCCAGCTCACGGACTGCTCCTCCCAGGCTGATGTAATCCACCAACTATCTAGGAGTGCTTTGTCTCCCAACGTCTAGGCTCTAATAAAGCCAGTAAACTGCATGGACACAACACCAATTCAGCCACTAGACAACACTGGTTAATGCCTGCCAGTTGAAATTTGCACTACCATCAAAACCCTTTGAGCCTGTGCATCCAGCCCCCATGCCATTCAGCTATCTAAGCTGGATCTCACTAATTCAGTGATAAGGAAACTCTGGGATGCTGTGACAAAAGCCTTGCTAAAGTCAGGGTACATCCAGACCCTTCCCAGGGGCAAAGGGAAGGCTGACCTGCCTGTATAGCATGGATTCTCCTTATTACTCTTTTTGAGGATGATGTGATGTTTGCCTTTTTTCAAGCATCAGAAACAAAGCTGCAATCTTTGAAGATGACAGAAATAAGCACTGCAAAGACACCAGACAGTTGCCCTTGTTGAGTTCTGTCTGGTGCCATGGACTGGAACACTCAAGAGACTTGGGTGTCTGAAGGGAAGATTTTACCAGTAAAAAGAGAGACAAAAATGTACCTCCACCATCTCCATGTTTTTGGTCACTCCCCTTGTAGCAACCGGCACAAATTTTCATTAGCTTTCCTATTATCAAGAAGTCCTCCTCCACCTACAGTCTTTTATGTGTCTGAGGTCAGAGGCTGCATGTTCACTCACATTAGCTTTTTCTGACATGCTTGACTTTTCATGCAGTGAAATGAACCATTCTTGTGCTCAGAGGAAGCACATCCATGAAGCACTTCCACCTAGTCTCTCCAGGACCAAGCAGGTCCTTGAAAAATCCAAGAGTCATAAGCCTAAATTTGAACATGTTCCTAAAAACAGAATCAGGAACAAAACACTAATTTGGCTAAAGCTGTTTACTCTGAAGTAAATTATTATCACTCACACTTTTTTCAGCTAGTTAGTTTACTTAGCAATCCAGCATGGTAAAATATAATAGACGAACTCTTTCCAGTCTCAGCATCTTATATGGTGCTTATGTGACCCTAGTACTTTTCAGTATTTTGACTTTAGACCATTGTATTTATTCAGCTCTGGCATTCAGTGCAAGCAGATGCATTCATTTATCCCACTTCTTCATCCCATTCTCATTCCAGACTTCAGAATCAACAAAAGTGACTGGAAGCTTTTAAAAGATATACTTCCCATGGAAGAAGGGCTTAGCTCAAGATGCAAAAGCAGGTTAGAGTTCCCTCTCAAATCTCCTGTTGTAAACACAGGGTAGACTCCCAAAATTTCTATTGCTCTCAGCTCTGTGTTATTGATTTTCCTGGAATAAATCTATATTAAGTAACCATAAATGCTACCTGTAAATGGATATTGCAAATGTTGTTATTAATATACAATTGCCTACCGAGGTCAGGTCATAGAATCCATGATTGTGTATTTCAGAGCCTTATTGGGACAATTCTACAAGATTATTTAGGCTCTTAGTTTTATTGGTTTTAGCAGCACTTAAACCATTTCAAGGATGTTTCAAAAAACAAATCTTAAGCATGCAGGGGAGCGATTGTGTCCTGTAACTGAGCTATGTAAAATAAAGCTTATATGTATTTCCTTATAATGATTTTAGGCCCATATTAATCAATCACAAAGACTTTAGGAATTGGTAGGTAAGAAATCTTGTAATATGCCTATAATCCCATCGTATGCTCCTCTTTAGTCTGTGAGCAGAGAAATAAGTCTGTTTCCAGAATAACTCATCAAGACTCCAGAAATTATTAAAAAGTCGCCTTCAAATGTAAAAGAAAAAAATTGCTATTTTACCCTTGGCAAGACTGATAGTTACTAAAGGAAAACTACCATTATGTCTTGGGTCTTCTGTCCTGCTTATATTCGTTAGTATTCTCCAACTCCTCTGCATGTGAAGTTTGCTTCAAGAGTGACACAAGCCAGAGAAGAAAGTGAAGCTGAAAGAAACTAGCAGTCTTATTTGTTTATTTATAACATCTTTGCTTTAAACAATCATGTCAGAAACCAAAGAGCATCACTAAACTGATGGACCATAAGTGACTTCCTGGATTGAAGTAGGTTGATTGAATAATCAAATTCTAAGGCCTAATGGAAATAATAAACCTTATTCAGTCCAAACTTTCAAAAATAATAATAAAAAAAGAAATCCCACAACCTACTTAGAGTTTTTATTGAATATTTTTTTAAATCAAATGCCTAATGAGATGGCAAGCATGCATGAGTAATCACTTTTGCTTACTGTTCCTATTAAAGAAAAGATGAGCTACAATTCTTTCAGTCAGAAATAAAAATTCTTCTGACGCCTGGAAAAGAGAATAGATCTTCCCAGTAATGGTAGAGTGAACATAAAAGCAAACCTTTTCTTGAAAAAATACACAATATGGCAAAAACAGCACGGGGTATAGTAATTCTACAAATTTTATAAGGTTAGTTGATTAGTATACTTATCATACACTATCCAATTAAAAGGTTAGTTGGCTAGCTAATAATTCCTGGGGTCCTGCTCCACTGGAAGTAGTCCAGAGGTTTCTTTCACCCCAGTTTTGTTATATCTGGTCCAGATTCTGGTTGGAAAACAGAATGTCCTTGTGGTTGGTTCTCTTCTTGGAGTAAGACTAAATGACATTTAGGAATGTGTTTATAAGGTTAGAAATGTAAGGAAGAAAAATAAGAAAAGTACTAGAAGCTACAGCCATGCTTTAGCAATCTACAAAGCTATCAATATATGAAAAATATAAACAGCTAAAAATCTTAAGGCATCACTTCCCTGATCAGTAACATTAAATTAGCTCTTTATTCAAAGAAGTAACACATTTAAATTAAACTTCATATGGAAGAATAAATATCTGCCTTTAATAAAATGAATGTTTTCCCCTCTCTTGTCTATACAACACTTTTAATTATTTTTAAACTCTTTAATGGGTTTAGTGGAAAAAATTTCACCTTAGCAAATGACAAAAAAATCACAAAATACCTGCTGCTCTTGGAAGTGTAGATGAATTGCTTTCAGGCATCAACTGGAAAATGGTTTTCAGTTTTTTTATGATAAGAGATGTACTTCCAGCAACTCCCAAATTTAGTGTTGGAGGGCAGAGGTCTCAGTACACTTTTAAACAATTTTCAAGGTGAGAAAATTGAATATTTTCTCACTTATATTCACTGATATTGAATGAGCTAAATTTTAGCGAGGAGTAAAAATTAGTGGACAAATATTTGAATTTTGACATTACGTGAACAATGTGTCCTATTTTGTTGAGGTTGATGCCTTTCAATTTCTACTTCAGCTGCCATAGGAATGGAAGCCTGTATCTGTCCTGTAGGTTGCATACAGCTGTCTCAAGAAATCTATGGTGACTCTTTTTTTGGTCTAAGAATCAAAGCTTTCCAAAGCCTGTCACTGAGACACAGCTATAAACCAGATAAGTGCTGCGAAAATAAAATTGCCATGCACATTTTCCATAAATTTGTAGTCTGTAATATTTTGCTTAGCAAAAAGGGATATAACCTTGTGGCCTTTCAATATTTAAAGGATATTTATATGAAAGACAGAGAAAGACTTTTTACCATGGCCTGTAGTGACAAGACAACTGGCACTGGTTTTACAGTGAAAGAGTACCTACTGAAAGAGTAGGTCAAGGTGGAATATAAGGAAGACATTTTTAGTTATGAGAGGGATGAGTCTGGAACATGTTGCCTAATGAACCTGTAGGCATGCAGACTTCTTTCTGCTGTATTTTTGCTTTTAAATAAATATTTAACTTTTTTCCTAAAATCAATTACTATCACTAAAACTATTATTCTGAAACTAGAGATCTGCCTCCCGGACTGAAAATGGAACAACATTTCTCCCATTTTGTGGTTATACATAACAAAGTTGGCTCATGGGCATACCACTTCAGTGAAATTCTAGAATAAAGAGCATAATGTCAGCCTGTCTTCAGGCAGAATATCTTGCAGAGCCTTTCAGGTATTCTGCAGCTGACAGGGCTTTCTGCAAAAAGGGACAGCCGAAATGAACCTGAAATAAACTTTGATGCCCTATAAAAAACTCTGAAAGCTTAAAAAATTATTTATGCCAAGGCCCTCTATGGTTAAGTGCTAGACGGAGAATATTTCAGTCCTGATTGTCTGTTGCATTGCCCCAGTATCACCTAAAATTTTTCAAATGCAACATAATTGTCATCTTCCCATTTATGGATTTGACATTATATAATAGATGTACATCTATTTCTGTGCTTTTTCTCACAACTTTAAAATTTCCTATAAACTCTCCCAGAGTCTCCTTAACACTATTGTGGTGCTGTTTGCATAAAAACCCCCATCAGTTAGGTACTGCTGAGATCACTGCCCAGTGTGTTGATCAGTATTGCCTCAGTCTTGTACTCCCCTGGCAGCTGTTTCCAGCTGCTGTCTCAGATTGTAAACACTATGAGAAAGAGAGTTCTTCTCATTCTTTCATACACCACCTAGTATAAGTGAGACCTCGACTGTGGCCAAGGTCTGATAACAATGCAAATACCAGTATGTTACAGGCAAAATGCATAAAAAAGTAGAAAAAGCAGCCACTCCCAGAAATCACAGTCCCACATCATGTCACTGATCCTAACTCTGACATGGGTCAACTTACGTCATGTGTCATTACGATGAGTGGTACCAAGATAGGAACCATGTGATTATATATCATCAAATATCTACTTTATTATATATTACTATATATATAGTATATTATATAATATTTTATATATATTATTATAGATATACTTTATTTATTCACCTGTGAGGGAACACAGTTTGAAGTTTGAAGGATGATAGATGCTAAATGATGCAAAGAAAAAGTTAGTTTATTTATCCCAGGATTATGGACAGCATGAGGCACTGTTTAGAAGAGAAGATTGAGACCATGATCCAAAGTATGGTTCACCTGGATTTTATTACTAACTTCAATAAAGAAATATGACTGAGCATAGTACAGCATATAGTCAAGAAAGAAAACAATTTTCAAACTATTGGACCTTATCTGTGAAAGTGGCTGATTCAAAAAATTTAAAAATGCTTTTATTTTCATGAGAAGAAAATTTTAGGACAGCACAGAAAAACAAACAAGACTATGTTACTAAAGAAATTATGAAAGATCTGGAGCTACTCAAGACTTATGTGCGGAGAACTGAACAAAAGGCAGGGACACTGTGGTAAGGTGCCAGTGTTTCAGTCAACACTGTGTTTCTGAGACTGGCAGGAGGAAGTAGAAGGGGAGTCAGAAGGAAAATTTTGGAATTAGAAGGTAGTAATATATTAGGATATTTCTGCAAGCACTCCTTGTTTTTGAATGCTTGTTCCTCTTTAAAATGCAGTAAAATAATCTTCAGAAGCTGGCTGCCTTCATTTTAATGGGAGGCATAGATACGGATAGGCAGTTCCTATAGCTCATTAAAAAATGTCTTCTAGGAATATTTTTTTTTAGGGGAAGAGCTGTCTGTGGAGATTAACATCCATCTCACCAGAGAGTCTTGTTAGTGAAGTATAAAAATAAATTTCTGCAGCACAATGAGAGCTGTGAGCTACAACACACAACAGTTTTCAAACCATTTTTCCACGCAAACTTTATTCTCACTGACTTACCAACCACACAAAAGCTTACACAATGAATATAAATCATATCCATGAGGAATTTTTCTCTTTCCTAAAGGCTGAGAGCAGACACACACATGTTGTTTTATTCTTCAAACGATGTGATGAATATTTTATGAGGTATGAAGCTCAGTCACTTCCATGAAAGAGACACCAAAGGAAGGCTAAGTCTCTGCCCTCCCATTTCCTCTCCTCTGCTTCACCTCCCACTCTTCAAAATTAACTTTCACACATGTGAGAAATAGAACAGACTGTGGTCATACATATCCCCACAAAATCTGTGACTTGTATGGCAATAACTTGTACTGTGTCACTTACATTTACTTAAAAGTAAAAAAGTTTTCAGCAGCAAATTCATTCACTCCTGATCTGTTTTGTCCTTGGGGAGGCCAAAGAAGGTTGTGGTTAACATTGTCCCCGAGCAGAGAGGATTAATGCCAACGGACTGAGAACTTGGGCAGGTAAAGTTTCAGATCATTGCTGACAAAGCTTATGAGATAACACAACAGATTGGAACAATTACCTGCTTGAAGTTCCTTGAAGTATTTTTTTTTCTCCCAGCCTAGTTTTGACTCACAGGAAACTATTGAAGTTCATAAAACATAGATATTTCAAACTTGTTTCTTCCCTACTAAGTAGCTCATGCATGATTTATGTCTGTATATAGCAGATGTAAAAGAACAAGACTGAACTGATTGCATTTCATACCTGCTTTTATCTGGGTATAAAGGACTGCATAAATAGCAAAATGTGAAGCATCAGGCCCATTTTCTTAAATGAGTAGCAGAAGAATCTTTTTCTGAAACTCAGTGCATGCTGTCAGAGGGGAAGTCTAATCACCACTGCACCAAGAGAAGATCCCTTTTTTCACTGATCATTGGTGGAATTTTTGTGTTTGTAGAAGGTAAAATAAAGACAAGGGAAACAACAAATACATTTCCTTTTAGTTCTGACAAGGAAACTGGAGACCTTCCTAATGTAAAACATTGTTCCTTGTTCAGTCATCTCTTTTTTTTTTTTTTTTTTACAGGTACTGTTTTGCTACCGAGCTTAACCAAATGAATGCTGAAGTCACAGAAAGAGACTTTCAACTTTGGAGTGACAGATTTTGGCTATATGGGTGAAAATTACGGATGTTAATGATGATTCACAGGCTCAAAGACTTAGATACTTGCAGCCTCAGAACATCTTTACTGAATAAGTGATGCAACAGTCAGAGCTAGCAGGGCAAAAAAAGGAACAGGATGGAAAGTTTAGGTGAGAACAACTTAGGTCAGCATTACAAAGCACACTGCCATTTTTGCTCAGATCACTGCCAAGACTACACATGCATTCCTGAGATGTAGGTGACATAATAAAGACAGTCTCCATAGATGTCCTTACCACTCCTTTTTGTCTTTCTCATTTTAAGATTATCAATTAAAATCCTGTTTAGTGGATCCTTAATCTTAACCAGAAGGGTTTTCTGGGTTAGAGTTCAGTCCCATTCCAGAGATCTATTCTTGAAAGTACTGTTCATGTTGCAAGTAAGAACTTTCAAAAGATAAGGCTTGAGGGAGTAAAATGAGCATTTCTTTTTCCCATCTGTGGTTGTACTGTGTGACTATATGAGAGACTTCTGAACATCTTGCTGATGAAATCAATAGGAATACTTTTTAGTCTCTTAAAAATGACTGAAAAGCTGAATTCACACTCTTTCCTTTTCTCAATCTCTAGCCACTCAAAATACAGTGACACTTAAAGCTGCTTATACTTTTTAAAAGTTTTGATTCAAGAAAAACCATCCAGCCTTCAATTTCTATGCATATGACAGAGAACAAAGTAGAGAGGAAGCACAAGAGAGAAAAGGACTAGACTAAGAGTGATTTGAGACACCAAAAATACTGTTTAATCTGATTTCAGACTCCTCAACCATCCCCAGCAACCAGAAATGTTTCAGCACTTCACCAAGTTAAGAAAAATTAGTTAGTGTTTCTATTTTTTCATCAAATATTATTAAGAATTTATTCTGGGATAAGACAGTAAATATTTTCAAAATAAATATATAACTTAGTAGTCCAATTGTAAGTACTGCTAATATTCTGAATGCTTTATTGTGACATATCTGCTTTGCTGCAAAAGTTCAGTTTCACTGGGCAGAGCTATTAGACATGAAGCTTATGCCTATTTATATTCTAAAAAGGTTTAAGTTTTGTTTCTTGTTTTCTTCCTGTTGTTTTTTAAAAGCAGTAATTCATGTTTAAAAGCAAAGAAAATCTGAAATTCTAGATAATACGTAAGAGAAGGAGATGACATCCCTGTGGAGTGGAGAAAAGACAAAGTAATAGATATTATGTTTTTACCTAACAAAATACACTAAAATGAATCAAGTAAATGTATAATTTATTTTAGAAATTAATACTGTGAAGTCTTCAAAAGATTCTTCTACCTATACTCTGAAAGTTTCCTATAAGGTTATGATAGTACTACATCCAGGTCCTTTATTCCCCCTCTGGAAGTGGCTGTAGGAAGAATTAGCAAGTGAAGCATACTGTATGCACCTGTGTTCTCCTAGCAACCATATGTGGTGGATTAGTACCTTCTTTTTGACTTCCAGCTATTTAAACATTTGCTGAGACCAATGTAGCTCAAAACTTTCAAATAATATTTCTGCAATTTTTAGTGTTGCAAAACAGAGACTTTTATTTAAGACTGATTTCTGGGGGAGGGGTGTATGTTTTGTTCTTAATTTTATTTTAGTAATATCTTACTGTCATCTGTTTAGTGCATTATGTAATATAGAAAAAGATAGAGGAAGAACATGGTGCTATCCCTGATATGAACTATATGCTTATTTAACAAAGAACAGAAAATTATTGTAATATTCTCGGTATTTTTTTCAAGCTATCCTACTCTTACTCTGATTACTCATAAGGGAGAAAAAATATTGGCCTAAAATGATAGGCTGGACTATATATATTTATGTATCTATATCTATATATGTATATATAAACACACACTGGAAATTGTCTTCTAAGGGCTTATTAAAAAACTAAAGTCAAAGAGAGTAGGTTTAGATTTGATATTAGGAGGAAGCTCTGCACTGTGAGGGTGGTGAGGCATGGAACAGGTTGCCCAGAGAAGTTGTGGATGCCCGATCCCTGGAAGTGTTCAAGAGAGCAGGCTGGATGGAGCTCTTAGCAACCTGGTCTAGCGGAAGGTGTCCCTGCCCATTGCAGCTGGAACCATATGATCTTTCAGGTCGCTTCCAACCCAAGCCATTCTGTAGTTCTATGATTAAGTTGGATTTTTTTTCCCCATTACACAAAAGATGAAAAAAGGATGTCAACTGCAGCCAAAATTCTTTGAAGCTCAAATCCATCTGTTTTTACTTCCACAGAAATATGTCTTCCTTCTCAACCTTTTCCATTTTCTTGGATCTCTTTTTGCAATAAAATGCTAGTAAATATAGCTAGAGATACCCACATTTCTATTTTTAAAAGCAGTTAAATTTAGTTTACGAAATCTCGATAGCTGTATCATATAAATGCAGTAGAGGAACTGTAAAGAAGACAATCTCATGAACCATCTTCAACACTGTCAGAGTGAAAAATTCTATGGGTCTTTCAAACAGCTTTCTAAGTAAAATGGAAAACTAAATGCAAAAACAACCATTCATTAAATATATCATTGTGAGGAAGAAACAAAACAAAACCACCCATACAAAAATAATGGCCTGAACCTCACTCCCAAAAGAGCAAATGCTTTCAAATGCAATATCAAACCAATATCAAGTTACTATCAAGCTAAAATCGAGTTAATGGAAAGAGGTCTGCTAATGCTCTCTATGCTTTTAGAAATACCAGTCCCCAGAATAGCAGTAAAAACCCCTGCAGTTACTTGTTAAAATGTTTTTGTAAATACTGACTCCCTCTTTGTGTGAGATTCAGATGGTTTAAAGCCACTGTGGTCCCTTGGGCCACACTGCAAAAAACAACTGTGCACAGAGGCAGGTGGCAGCTGGATTGGCTAAACCTGGATACCACCAATCACTTCTCTGTTCTGGTACCAACAGCTGCTGTGAGTGCATGAGGAAGTGTAGGCAGACCAAAAATCTTTTCAGAAATGAGAATTCAAAGGCATAGATGGCTTTATTGTCAGGTAATGGTATCGGGAGCTTTTAACCTCCAGATAACGGCATGAAATTGCCTGAGGTCAGCAATAACTGAAAATTGTGACAATTAGATGGCTTCTTTGTGCTCTATAGGAAATGAATTGGTGGCCTCATTCCAGTTCTCTATCATAAAACAATTACCGCTAATGCTGATTGACATCTTTGATTGCAACCATGGCTCAGAGGCCAAGACGGAATGAGCCTTGAAAATAAAATGCCCTTCAACCCAGAAAAGTCAATCCTCTGAGCCAGAGGTGAGGCACACACTAGACTGAGAAAAATGTACCTCTTTTTGCTCACTCTACTGACAGAAACTTTGTCTCTCCTACTAAATGTCAGTGCCTTCACTGCCTGTGCTTAAGACGGAATAGAAAATGCAAGTCCTCTGGGAGGGTTTAGGAAGATTTATTACATATAACTCTTTATGGATTTCGTTCAAGCATGTAAGACTTCAGATGGTGTGGTGCTGTGGTGCTAAGTGCTGTGCAGATGCTGTGCCCAACAGCCCACTCTCCGAATCGCTTGCCATCAAAAAAAATGGGACAGATGTGGGAGCCAAGAAGCACCATTACCTGTGTTTGACAGACAGTGCATGAGGCTCAGTGAGACAAGGTAATAAATCTAAGATCAAACAGTTATTGTATGGCAGAAAAATGAGTCAAAACAGAGGATTGGGTCTCAGCTATAAAAGTGAATTAAAGGCAAATAGTTCTGGGTCACATAGATATTTTATACCTTTTGCTTGTGGCATCACAGAAGGGGAACGGTGAGTGAGTGTCCATGTGTTTGATGCCAGTCTGGCATTACTGACGTGCAATGGAAAAAAGGAGAAGTTTTAGACCACATTTAGATGTAAGATAAAACTCAATTCCTCAATTGTAAGATTGAAAAATTGTAAGAAAAAGCTCAATTTAAACCCAATGTTTAAAGTATTTGTAACTGGTTAAATCCTGTTTCAGACACAAGTAGATCAGAAGATTTTATATGAGGAGCTGTTCTCGAATTTTATAAAAGATTTCATGTGCTGGGAGACATCTCAAAACTCCTGTTCCCAATTGTTTATTTCACAGCATAAAGGTCAGTTTGCACTGGCTATGTAAAATATGGATAGTGGTAAACACATACATTGATTAGCATTTGAAAATGTCATGCTAATAAAAATATAAATTAAAAAAAAAAAAAAAAAGAAACTAGGTAGAATGATCCTACACAAATCATGGTTAAAATGTGCTTCTTCTGAAGTAGTGGGGAATGAAAAAGAACACAGTAGATGTCTGTAGAAGTGTATGACTCCGTGTTGGCAGGTGTCCTTGGCTGGACAAGGTTCAGCCTTCTCACCTTCTGTCTTCAGTTATAGAGCATGGGCTGTGTCTGCTTGTCTTAGACACTGCAGTACAGTTTCAGCTCTAAGAAAAACTATGCAGCAGCAAAAATTCACAACAGTGCTTTTCCAGTAGACTGAAGCATTTCAAGCATAACTCTTGAAATGACCTGAGGCAAACAAAGAAAGATCAAAGAAACCTAGAGGAAATTATGCTAATGCTTAGATGAAGCATAATAAGCAATCTCAAACTGGAATTTATATAATCCATCTGCCTTTTCCTCTAAAGTCAACAAATGTCTGTTGCTGGTGGGAGATTAAAAACAAAGTATTTCTTTATCAGCTGTCCCATTGTACAAACGAAAAGACCTATAGAATCACAAAATCATTTGGAATCATAGAATGATTTCTTTTGGAAGGGACCTTAAGGACCATATAATTTCAAACACTCCACCATGGGCAGGGATGCCCCCCACTAGTTCATATTGCTCAGGTCCCCATCCAAATAGGTTTTGAACACTTCCAGGGGTGGGACACCCACAGCTTCTCTGAGCAACCTGTTACAGTGCCTCACCACCCTCAGAGCACTCTCAGACTGTCTTTGCAGAAGAAATGCTCCAGCCTTTTGATCATCTTTGTGGCCCTCCTCTGGGAAAATTCTAACAGATCCATGTCCTTCCTGTGCTGGGACCCCAGAGCTGGATGCAGTGTTCCAGGTGGGGTCTCACCAGAGCAGAGCAGAGGGGCAGAATCCCCTCCCTCCCCTGCTGGCCACGCTGCTTTGGATGCAGCCCAGGACACGTTTGGCTTTCTGGGCTGGGAGTGCTCATGGCAGGGTCATGTCCAGGTTTTAGTCAGCAGAACTCCCAACTCATTCTCCACAGGACTGCTCTCAATAAGTTCATCTCCCAGTCTGTGTCCGTGCTTGGGATTGCCACAACCCAGGTACAGCATCTTGGAGTTGGCGTTATTTAACTTCATGAGGTTCTTGCAGACCCACTTTCCAGCTTGTCCAGGCTGCCCTGGGTGGTATCCCTTCCTTTTCTTGTGCCCACTGCACCACTCAGCTTCATGTCCTCTGCAAACTTGCTGAGGATGTGCTTAATACCACTGTCCATGTCATTGATGACAATACTGAAGAGCACTGGTCTCAGGACAGAGCCCTAAAGGATAGTACTTGTCAGCAGCCTCCACCTGGACATAGAGCCATTAACCACAACTCTCTGTCTGTGTCCATTGATCTGACTCCTTATCCATGGAATAGCGCACCCTTCAAATCTGTGCCTCTCCAGTTTGGATAAGGATGTTGTGTGGGACCACATCAAAGGCCTTACAGAAACTTAGATGGCATTTTAAGGTTTAGAGTGGAAAAGACCTTTAAGATTGAGTCCAGCTGTTCACCCAGCACTGCCAAGCCTATAAATAAATCATGTCCCTAAGTGCCACATCTATATGGCTTCTAGATACTTCCAGGTGTGGTGACAACCACTTTCCTGGACAGCCTGTTCCAGTGCTCGACAACCCTTTCGGAGAAGATTTTTTTTTCCTAGTATCCAATCTAAACTTCCCCTGGCACAATTTGAAGCTGTTTCTTCTAGTCCTATTAATTGTAACTTGAGAGAAGAGACTGACACTGAATAGATGTTCACAAATCATTCTTTTTTGAATAAGTTATGGGCTGGAACTCTCTTTTCCTGTGCTACATTAATGTAGCTATAGACAATGTGCTTAGTTCAACTTAAGATATGATCACCTCTCAGCTGAGATGTAAGAATGTGTCATGTGAATATTCTTAACCTATTTCAGTTGGAAAGTACAATCGATTAGTTTAAATTGCCTTCATATTTTATATAATTATGATTTCAGGCAAGGTATTACTATTTAACTAAATGCAAAATGAATGGAGAGGGCCCTAGAAATCCAGCTAACAGGATGATATGTGATCTACTTTTTAGCATTGTTAAGATGTAAAAATTAAAATATTCCTATACCTTTCTTAAAATGGTTGTGCTGTCACCCCCTGTAATATTTTAAAAGAGGATCAAGATCCTACAATTTATATGCTAAATGGAGGAATCTTGAATAGTTGTAATTATTGTTCACTGATAATAAAAGAGAGAAATAGGAAATCCTGTTGGTTATTACACAAATCCAAACAGATTAACAGCATATCCTACGAACTAAACAACCCAGAGAACAAATACTTAAGTCTCTATTTTAAAGTGTCATTCTAATAAAATCCAGGGTAAAAATCTCAAGACTGAGAGTCTTATTAAAGGCTGGTATAGAAACAGGAAACATATCAGGCTTGACACGAAAAAATACACTATTTACAGATATTAATGTGTGTATGTCAATATAAAAAAAAAAAAAGGTTACAGACTTAATAAAAAACACCCAATCAGTAAAAAATCCGTATGAATTCAATGGTTTTTGAACCCAAAGCTTTCCTAATTTTTTTTTTTTTTTTTTTTTAATTTATAGCTAAGGAGCGCTAACTCCACTGTTTCTCTTTTCTCTGAGTGGATATTTCTACAATTTATTTTCATTTAAGGAGTTAATAACTCCAATAACCTATATTACTTTTATACTTGAAAGCTACTAAATGTATTTGCTACAGTTTCAAACACTAGAATTTTGCATAAAATTATATAAATTGTATAATTTTTATCTTACATTTCTGTGACATACTGAAACATTAATGGTTAATGGTTAATGACTCAAACAATAGCAATGTGCAAAAGCAGTGGGTGCTTTGCTGAGGCCAGGTTTGCACCCCCTGCCCCCAAAAGAAGGGGAGGAGAAGAGTTTTTTGTGTGTTGGTGAAACCTCTGATCTGCATCAGACAGAGCAGATGAACACCCACCACTGGAGGCCACAAGCTGGGTTTTGATCCAGATAAGGGAGAAGGCAAATAAGAAGCAGACCTTGCTCAGGCACCACAGTGCTTTTTATCATGCCAAGGTCCTCCCTTACACAACTGGCTTGGGTGTAAAACTCCCTGGGGAGGTACTGGGACATTCTGATCTGCTGCAAGAGAGCTACTAACAAGAACCTAAGTTACCCTTGCCTTCAGAGGCAGGTCTTAGCAGCTTCAGAAACTGAATTTCTTATTCTTCAATGTTTTTAATGAATTAAAAAATTGTCACCTGTGCTGTTTTTCTCTTTCTTCCTAGAGCTTTAAATATTCAAAGACGATTATGGTCTGTGTTACATTACAACTCAGTAAAATATTCATTCCATTTGAGTGGCAAGGTTTTGATGGTTATGGAGCTGCAGGGGTAGCCTCTGTGCTGCCAATGCAGAGCACTGCCTGTTCCTGTAGACTGCAGAGAAGACCAGTCCCTGGTCTTACCTCTGTGATAACACCTCTAAGAAAGAGTGAAAAAAAATCCTGCAGACAAACTGTGAAAAAGAAGAGTGAGAAAATGTGAAAGAGCCCTGTAGGCTGCAAGGTCAGGGAATGAGGGGGAGGAGGAGATGTTCCAGGTGCCAGAGAAGAAATTCCTGACAGCCCCTAGAAAAGACCATGGTGATGCAAGTTGTTCCCCTGCAGACCATGGAGGCCCACAGTGGAGTAGATATCCACCTTCAGCCCGTGAAAGACTCCATGCAGGGTTATGCCTAAAGGAGGCTGTGCAGAAAGCTCATGCTGGACCATGTTCCTGGCAGTAGCTGCAGTCCGTGGAGAAGAGTACATACAGGAGCAGGGCTTCTCACAGAAGTTGTGACTGGTGAGGGGTCCTTTCTGGAGCAGTCCAGTTCTGAAGGACACTACTCTGTGGAGAGGATTCACACTGGAGCAGTTCTGAAAGAACTGCATTCTGTGGTGAGGATATCCCATGCTGAAGCACACATACAATGCAAAGAAGAAAGAGTGACAAAGTCTCATGGATTAATCTCCATTCCCCATCTGGTTGTACCACTCAGAGAGGAGGTAAAAGGACTGTGAATGGAGGAGTGAAGTTGAGCCTGGGAAGAAGTGGGGGTGGGGTGGGGGAATGGAGAGAGAGGGGCAAGGTTTTTGGTTTTGTCTTTGTTTATCACTATTCTACTGTATTTTAAATTTTCAATATAGAATATCAGTCTTTTCCACGTTGAATCTCTTGTACCCATGACTGCAACTGATAAGTGATCTCCCTGTGCTTGTATCAACCTATGAATTTTTACATTTTCTTTTTCTGTTCTATTCTCTTAAGGAGAGGGAGTCAGGAGTGCCTAGGTGGACATCAGTCATCCCAACCACAACAACCCACAGAGTAGTGTAGATTACTTTGAAGCAACTTCCACCTTTGGAGAAACTCCAGAGGTGCTTCTCCTCACTATGTGAAGCAACAGTGGAACTAATAGAATCAGAGAGCAGATTACATTCCCAAATACAAAGAAAAATCCAACATGCTCACCTGCTTTGCTAGAGGAAAAGTTACCACAAGAAAGTAAGAGAAAGATTAATGTTCTCATTTAACAGAATTTGTTACAATGAATCATTACTTTGTCTTTCAACTGCAAACATGGTCATTATCGTGGTAGACTTGCAACCCAAAAAAGGTGATGGAGGAAGTTCAAAGTTCATGTCATTGCTTAACGAAATCTATTTTCTGTAAATATATACACATATATATAGTCTGTAGATAGAACTTCTAACACTGTTGTGCATGAATGTCGTGCCTTTGAATGTGGTTTTTTCCATATAGGAACAATGTATAAAGCTGTCCATACAAATACATGAAATACACATATATACCATATAAAATTCACAATTATTTTCAGTTATGTTTTAAGCTAGCTTGACAGAAACAGAAGAGTATGTTATTCTCAAAATACTTTTTTGATCTTTCGTTCCTTGAACATACCTCATTAAAGAGAGGATCCTATAATACTGAACTCTATTAGTACTAAACATATGTTACTGTTCATGATGAATGGCTATTTGATATGATGACTAGCATTATCTTAGTGTAATCTATGCCTAATCAGCCCTTCCCTTCCAATTTAATTGCAGTAACCTACAAAGTAAAGTAATTGTCAAGGATACTGACAGTGTCAGATCCTACACTGAAGTTTCTGGAAACATCAGTTGAATATTATTTGAATGTCTGGAACGTAAATAGTTGAAAAATATTGTTGCTCAATATATGTCATATATAATATCTTATGCATTAATGTCTTACAATGTCTTATAGCCTTGATCTTAGCTTCCACAATTAAGAGGGATGTTTAATAATGTTGTTAACATATATATTTCCCTGATTTCATAGGTATCAACAAAAAATGCTGCATTGCAATTTTAATAATTGATTTATTCTTATTATTTTTCTTATTACTATTACTAGTACTAGTACTAGTACTAGTACTAGTGATAGTAATATTATTTCAACTTTTTTCAGGAAGTTATTTTCACTCACAAAACTTTGGAACACTGAATTTGCTATGAGATACATGAAATTTCATTTGTCAAACTACAGAGACTCCAAAGGACATTTTAAATGTGATTTTATTTTGTGACCATATATTAGAAGATTTCCATTCTACATCCTGCCTTTTTTTTTTAGGAAGAAAGAATGGGGTATTATTCAACAGACTTGGATAGCTCATCTGAAGCTGCTAAAATGTATCATTTCCAATGTTCATTTAGAGAGCTCTTAAAATACATACTATTTATTTGACAGACCACGAGATATTTTGCATATCTTCTTTAGAAGGTTTATATCTCAGTGTACGCTGGCTGCTAGCTATATTTGCTTTGACAATATGTATTGAACTGTCCCCAGTTAGAATAGCTCTATCAAGCTGCATCACACTGGGGCAGTCGTTTGTTCATTCCCATCTCATCACAGGATGATGCTCTTGTAGTCCTAGATGTGCGCAAATACATGTTTTCTTAATGGTGCCAAAACAGATCAGGCGGTAAGAGTAGAAAAGCAAAATCTCATAAAATTTGAACTATAAAATAATGGAATTGTAAAGAAAGAAAGTTCGAAGTGCCATTTGAATTTGACAAAATCCTCAGATAATCAAAATATAACCTGAATCATTATGTACAGAAGCATCTGTGAAAAAGAATGGACCTTTTTTAAATGTGCCTATGGTGGCATAAAAATCTAACCCAACAGGATACTTGGAGAAAAAGGAGGAATAAGAAGAGACCTTTATATAAATTTTTATGTAACCACGCTTTGCATAGCAAAAGGTTGGGAACTAGAAGGAATGACTCAAATAACTTGGCATTTCCCTTGACACAGTGACCCATCTTTTTGTTTCTTCTTTTATTTTTTCTCTTTTCAATTTATATATTTCTGTGAAATGATGAACATTCAAAGGGGTTCATAGATTTTAAAAATACTTGAAAAATATTAAAAGAATGTTAAGATTCAGGGCCTTGATTGCTAACCTGATCTAGATTGGATATTTTCTGCTTTTCAGCTACACCTTGACTTGTGACAGGGAAGAATTTATTGAAGAACTTACAGTGTTATGTGGGTTAACTTCTCTTGTCAGCAACAGGATACTTGTGTTGAGACACTCAAGATGTCCCTAAGCCTTTCTCCATACTTGTCTTCTTTGTCTCATCTTTTTGTAAGATACTCTGTAATGGAACAATTTTTGTAACTTTCCCTAGGAGCTCATTTTTTTCTTTTATTAGGGAGCATGGTGGCGTTTGGTACACTTGATTTCATTTGTCGGCCTGCTGAAATTGCTAGACAATTGAAATTTATTGATTGATGAGGTGATAAAATGATGAATAGAAGGATAAAACCTAAGAGATAGAGGCTGAGTTAGAGAAATAAAGTTCAGAAGAAGTGACTTTGTTTTTAATTGAAACATAAATTTAAGAAACAGGATTATGAGATTTCATTTCTACAAATGCTTGTGGGGGGTGAGTTTTAAGAGGCAAAAGCTGTCTATATTGACCCATTCTGGGCTGATATGGCCCATTGTGTAAAGCTGTATTTAAGTTATCTAAGGGCAGTAAAGACCCAATGGGGACGACCACCTATAGTGCAAAGCAGAGAAACAGACAACTCCCTTACGCACCACTGCTAACACAATTTTCTTACATCATAAGCTATCAGATGTAGAAAAATCTGTTAAAGGACTGAAATGAGAAAGAAGAGTAGAAAAGAAAAAAAAAGAAGAGGAAGAAATCACCCTTGATTTTCCAGTGAGACAATATACTAATTAAAGGAACAGTATATTGTAAGTCACATTCCCATGATGTTTACACAGGAAAACTTCCTTGTTCTCAGAGATCTACTGAATACTCTTCCCCTGATTTAACTATGCAAACAGATTTTCTCTATAAGAATTCAAAAAATTATGATAATTCTAGTAAAATTAATCACTTGACTTCAAATGGAAAGAGAAAAATATTTATAGAAACTTGTTTTCCTTCAGGAAGTATTTAGCTTTATAGCATCAAAAATCTAAAGGCAGGACTTACAATAAAAAGAAAATTAAAATAAAAAATGCAAAGGATTAAAGGTTCATTTTTTTTGCATTCTGATTCTTAAGAAACAATCTTTTAAGTACCTTTTTCTACCACTAAGCATCACAGAATACCTTAGCTAGAAATGAACATTATCTTTTCAAGTATTTTCATGGTTTAGGAACCTTTTATTCCAATAAGACAACAGCGTCTAAATTAAATTAAAGAAATCACAAGTAACTAAAAACAATCACTAAAAATAACTGATTTCAAAAGAAGGAAAAAATTGGATGAAAAAAAGTCAAAGAGAAGCAAAGTTGTAGTAATAGGTTTGAGTCTGTCAAGCTCAAAATATCATCAGTAAATCACAGGAGCAGTCAAAAACCTGATCAACTCATCCCTGAACTCCCAGATATGCTCACTTCTCGCTTCATTTTGTAAGTAGATGACTGTAAACAGCCTTAGATTAACTTGAGAGCTATCAGTCTGTTGCACATCCATAATAGCCCTGAAGGAAAGACGTGGTATTATCATCAGTCACTGAAAGCCTCCAGATCTAAAACACACAATTGTCCCCAGGTCTTTTCAGAAAGCACAGTGTAGTTAGCTAGTTTACACAGCACATTCAGCTTTTGTTGTGAATGGCAAATGCAAAGCTTTCATGATATGAACTCACCAAATTTTTGAATGTTTTCATTTTTTGTTAATACTCATGGAAATATTCTGAGTTTGCTACGTGTATTTGTATTATATTTAAATTTCTGTTATGCAGAAACTTAAAAAGGTAAAAACTATTTGTTGAAAACAGAATAAGATAGACTGGGATAAACTTGGTGGAATCATTTTATAACCATGTCATAAGAGGCTAAAAACAGCACTGAAATATCCTGACAGACTTTACTTCTCATACACTTGAAATACTGCCATTAAATCAAAGTAAAAAACAAAACAACAAAAACAAGAAAACAAGCTTTCTCTGCAAAAAGTCCCACAGTAAACTTCTAAAAACAGTGCCTTATTTTTACTGTGTGAGGAATTGTTTTAAGCTTCCATGCACTGAAGAGAGTCTCTTACAAAAATATTTGATCTGTTCATTAGATGACCATGGTTGCCCTTGTTCTCCCTCCAGTCCCTAAAAGAGCACTGGGCCTTGACAGGATACCAAGTGCCACCATGCAAAATTTGAGGGGAAGATCTTGATTTGGCAGTTAATTTTCCCACTGCTTCCTGGAGATTTTTTCTACGTTCATTGGCTAGTAATGCAATTGAAGACTTTTGAGAAAGGATTTCTCCCACCAGCTGTTTGAAGAGCTCCTAATTTTTTGGCCCATTTTTTTCAGCCAGCAGACTATCATGGAAAACTGGAAACAGTTCATCCTTTGATGAAAATGGTGAAAATTTTGAACCCTTATTGAGATAACAAGTGTAACAACAGTTTAAGTATACTTAGTTTTTACTTTACAGACCACAAAAGGCTACTGCAAATAAGGGACAGCAGAGAGAAAAAGTAGTATTTTCTGAAAGGCAAAATAAGAATTTCATGTGCCATTTACTTCTTGTGTTCCACATACTACACAATTCCAAAGCTTTGAACTATGATTGATAGTGTTATCACTGTTGACTTCTATTTAATAGCTAACCTTTCAACTAAATACTACAAACAATTTCTTTTAAAAACTGACAAAATCAGAGTCTTAAGTCAGTAAATATTACTGAAGCATAAAGAATCCTGATGCAACAGTGACTCCAACTTCCCTTTAATATCATCAAAATAAAGCTACAATGAGAAATAGAGACATATGAGAAGAATATTTTATAAGGCTGAAGATTTCTGTAAGAAAATAATGTGAAAATACAAACACAATCCTATACATAATGTTATTTTAAACAGTTTTCTTTTTTCTCACTGTGTATCAGTATGAAATTTCCCAGTTGTGATGGGGATGATGAGTTGCAACTATGTGTTTACGAAATTGTTAGTCATCTTATTTCAGTCACTTGTCCACATTTTTTTCTCCTTTATTTTTTAAAGTTTTTTTTAGTTCTTCAACATTAAAAACCACAATCTGTTGAAAATCTCTTAATTCAATTCCTAGTTTAGACTTCAGAGAATAATTCTGTTGCAGCAGTAAGTGGTCAATTACACTTTTCCCGGCTGTTGCAAATATAATTCTGTTACAAATACCTTTTCTGTAAACAGGCAGAGTACAATAGTAGTGCAGCTGTGAAATAGATACAGGTATAGCTGACCTGCATCTGTCTGAGTGTACTCCAAACCTAGAATTCTAAAGAAATGAATTTCAAGACAATTTTTTCGTGCTTCTGTTTGGGCTATCTTTTACCCATGACGTCATGTCTGGAGGTTGTACAGGTTAGATCACAAGGTACAGTGTCTTATGTTTCCTGAGCCTAATTGTGTATTTGTATGGTACAACTCATATTGACATAAGCTTGGAATTTGTTCACCAGTATCTACTACTGCCCTAGACATACTTCAGGACAGTTTTGAATAGTTGTTGTAAATAAAATATCACTCTTTATTCTTTACAAGTTAAAAATCATCCATAAGTTGGTAGGTCACAGCTGAGCACATCATCTTGTTTCATAAGTTTAATTTTTACCAGAGTGCCATGTTCCTGCATAGTTTTTAAGATTTTGACTTTAAAAGATAAAAGCTACAGCAACATACAGAAAAAAAACCAACCAAAACGGTTCATGCTTTTCTCCCTCTCTTGTGAAACATCCATCAAAATCAGACAAGTCTGACAGACTTTTCGTAATGTTTTAATGTGTCCCTACCACACTGCTTTATGTTAGGTCAATTACTTTCTACAGATTGTTCTAAAGAATGAGATGGAATGTTTAAACAGGAGTCATAGAGAGGAAAGAGAATTCTCAGTATCTAACAGTAAAATAAATATTATGGTAAAATAAAGAGGCAATCAGCCCTATAATTCATACACCTAACAACTTTCTAATATAATAACTTACATAGCTTCCACTAATCTCTGTTAACCAAATTATTTACATTTCTTTTCATTCTTCTCACAGTGGTTATATGCTATTGGATGTAGGTAGCAGGAGATTCTTCCTGCTATCACAACGTAAGGAAATAACTCAGCCTCCTTTTGTCAAAAACATGTTTTCTGTAAAGAAAATATTTTACTGCAGAAAATAAAGAGCTGCTCAGAACTAAAATTGCAATGGTCATTTGCATTTGTGGTTGTGAAACACAGATATTTTTTTGATGGAGGGAGCAGTGAGATAGGACCGGCAATTGAAAAAAGATTGAAAACTGTCAATAAAAAAACCCCTATTTCAGTAGACTTACCTGTTTAATGATTTTAAAAGTCCAACTCTTCCTCTTTACCCCACAAATCTTTTGGCAACTGAGTGAAGTCAATATACAGCACTTGGTCATAATAATCCCAACCTCGCATGGACAACAGCATCTCTCATGGCACCACACTCAGAATGCTTGAAATGGACCTGGAAAACATAGATATTCTTACATTGCTTTTGAAATATACTCAACAACGTCTTAGGATAAGGAAACGTGAGTGCCTAATCAATGACTACATTATAAAGGAGTATAAGGCCATAAATATAACCTGGTAAACAAGATGGGGACTGAGAAGTTCATGTCCCAGACAGTGTGTTTTAGCTGAGTATATGCAGTTCTGTTGCACTTATTGACCCATTAAAAATGTCAGGAATAATAAATAGTAGTTATCTTCTTTAAAAAAATTGCAGATTTTCAGACATAGACTTGTAAGTCTTTTCTCATTTGAACTTCAAAATTAATATCTTCTTTTGAACCAAATAGAATCTTATCTGAGAAAGGTCATGGAAATGTTTCAGCACAATTATAGCTAGCTGTTTCATGAGAGCTTTGATAAGTACCATTTTGTACAGTATTTTTAGAAGGAAAATGTAACATGTAACTGGATGATGCAATGCAAACTCATACCCATAGGCATGCTCTTATCTTTACTAAGTAAAACAAGCAAAGAATTCAGGTGGCATATTGAAAGACGATTATAACATTTATCTTGCACTCTGCTTCTGTATAGTTTTACTATTTCTTGAAAAAAATTGCTACCATTTATAAGTACCTTTCCATAATTCACAGAATCACTTCTGTTTAAGGAACTAATGAGCAGTGTCCCCTGGAAAATGCTTTTGAAGTCACTGGGGTCTATCAGTACTGGTCACTTTTTAAGCATCACCTCCTAAGGGTACAGTAACAGGCAATTCCAAAATGTCAGAAGTCAAGTAAGCAGGACAAAAGGCCAGCCTGGGTGACAGAGATCTTCTTTTGGAGATAAGGCAAAAAAAGGAAGGTGCATGTGGGAGCAAGGTCAAGTGATGTGGGAGACATACAGAGGTGCTGCACACCTTTGTAGGGAGAAAATTAATTCAAAAATATAGAGCTGGCTGATTTCATTGCAAAGCCTCTTTAGATGATTTTTTGAAAGGTCTTGGGAATCTGGAGAGGTCCCAGCTGACAGGAAGCTGAGGAATGCTGTTCTAATCTTTAAAAAGGTGGAGAAAAATGAGCCTGGAAAATACAGGCCTGTCAATCTCACTTCACTGCCTGGTAAGGTTATGGAGAAGATTATTCTGGGGGATATTGAAAAACACCTAAATGTCACCTGAATGATAACACAGTAGCCAGAATGGCTTCTTGAGCAGAAAGCCCTGCTTATCAAATCCTTTTTCTTTTTATGATGAGGTAACCCACCTAGTTGATCAAGGGAAGCCAGGTGATGTAATCTTTTTGGATTTCAGTAAAGCTTTTAATACTGTCTCTCACAGAAACCTTCTGGACAAAATGTCCAGTGTTCAGCTGGATAAACACATCATGAGATGGGTGAGCAATTTGCTCACAGGTCAGGCACAGAGGATTACAATGAATGGGGTGACATCAGACCGAGGAACTGTCACTGACGAGCTCCAACAGGGCTTCATCCTCAGCCCTGTGCTCTTCAACATCTTCATGAATTGCTTGGACACAGGACTGGAAGGGATGTTAAGTAAGTCTGCAGATGATACAAAACTGGGAGAGGCTGCTGACTCTCTCCAAGGCAGGGAAACCCCACAGAGAGACCTGGACAAATAAGAAGGCTGGGCGGTCACCAGCCATATGAAGTTCAACAAGGGCAAGCGCCAGATTCTGCATGTGAGACAGGGCAATCATGGATGTATGTACACACTGGGGAGTAAGATGCTGAAAAGCAGTGCAAAGGAAAGGGACCTGGGGATCCTGGTCTACGGCAAGCTGAATATAAACCAGCAGTGCCGTGACAGCCAGGAGGGCCACCCGTGTCCTGGGGGGCATCAGGTCCAGCATCGCCAGCCGGGCAAGGGAGGGGATTGTCCCGCTCTGCTCTGCACTGGAGTGGCCTCATCTCCAGTGCTGGGGGCAGTTTTGGGTGCCACAGTACAAAAAAGACATTAAGCTGTTAAAGAGTGTCCAAAGGAGGGCAACAAAGATGGTGAAAGGCCTTGAGGGGAAGCCGCATGAGGAACAGCTGAGGTCACTTCTTCTTTTCAGCCTGGAGAAGAGGAGACTGAAGGGAGACCTCATTGCAGTTACAACTTCCTCTTGAGGAGAAGAGGAGCAGCAGACACTGATCTCTTCTCTGTGGTGACAGTGACAGGACCCAAGGGAATGGCCTGAAATGATGTCAGGGAAGGTTTAGGCTGGATATCAGGAAAAGATTTTTCCCCCAGAGGATGGTTGGGCACTGGAACAGGCTCCCCAGGGAAGTGGTCACAGCACCAAACTTGGCAGAGTTCAAGAAGTGTTTGGACAGTGCTCTCAGGCACACAGTGTGACTCTTGGGGATGTCCTGTGCAGGGCCAGGAGTTGGACTTTGATGACCTTTGTGGGTCTCTTCCAACTTGGCACATTCTGTGATTCTTTGATTTATGTTGAAAAGACCTCTAAAATCATCGAGTCCAACCTTTGACTGATCTAGGCCATACCACTAAGTGCCATGTCCTGTCATTTCTAGAATACCTGCAGGGATGGTGGCTCCACCACTGCGCTGGGCAGTCAGTTCCAATGCTTACCAACCCTTTCCATGATGTCCAAACTGAACCTTACCTGGTGCAGTTCAAGGCTATGTCCTCTTGTCCTGTCACTGGTTTCCCGGGATAAGAGGCCAAGCCCTATCTTTCCACAATCTCCTTTCATGTACTTGTAGAGGATTGTAAGGTCTCCCCTGAGCTTTCATTTCTCCAGGGTAAACAAATTCTACTCCTTCAGTCACTCCTCACATGACTTAGAGTTCAAGTGGCTATTTCTGTTACATTCTAGCTGTTTTTTTTCAGAGTTTAAACTACAGTGCACCTATCTCTTTCACTAAAAGGATGAATAATTTAGATGAGGTGAGTTTACTTAATAAAGCTGTTTTACCATCTGTTCTCTATCACTGAAATGTTTTGACCAATGCACAGACATCATGGAGAATACCAAATGGCACCCAGATAATGGTCAGTTCATCCAGTAGATACACTGACCTGTGCTTTCCTTAAGAGCCCCAATTTGTTATTTCAGTCCCTGTGGAAATTTAAAGAGCACTACTCCTTAACATCTCAAAAATTCTGTATGTTCCCCTCCCACAAATGTTGCATAATAGAGGTTTTAATAGAGAGCACGAAAATGCATGCACAGAGGTGAGTGTTAGTTCCATACGTAAGTATGTAAGATAAAAAGAAAATACTCTATCCCCATGAGAAATATCTGAAAGAAAATGACAGTAAATTTAGTTTTGCAAAGTATTTCAGAAGTTAACATGTAGTATGGCTTCTCAACAAATCAAACCTTTTAGTTTGCAACACCTGAACTAAAATGAGTGGATCAAAAGAGAAACAGTTGTTCAGCCTTCATCAGTCATTAGCAGATGTTCTAAAAGTTGCACAACCAGAAAATATTTCTTAAAAAGGGACAAGATTGTACTTAGCCCAGTTTGGAAGGGAGAGTTCAGTGCATCTGAAACATGATGCATCACCATGAAAAACAAATTTTCCAGGCATAAAAAATGTATCATCCGTGACTTCAAATGGAAGAGCAACCATATCCATGCTTTTAGGAATGTGCTAGACTAGATGACCAGGAATTACAGCATTATCTTTCGTCATACACCAGGTGAGATGAATGCAGAAAAAGTTAAAGATCAGTAGAACATACTTTGAAATCAACTGAATACATTGCATCGAGATGCTGAAGGATTTTTTAATCTAACCCAGTGCAGACAGATTAGTCACTGATTGATGCATGGGTCTCCATGCTCAAACACAGAACTGAATTTTACTGAGATTGAGGAAGGAACACACTAATATGTATCAGAATAAATCTATTATGGAAATCAGAATACATGGGAAAGGATGCTTTTTCTTCATTTGGGATTTCCATCGTAACACCTCTGATGGAGCAGCAAGAAAGTTTTCTCCAGAAGCATAATTTCATAGACATATAAAGGTGTATAAACAAAAAGTAAAGTTTTTATGAGTATCTTCCAGAAATGCACTGGAAAATTTTATTAAATTCTTGTTATAAAACTCTCAGAATATGTCAGACTGTGTATGGTCAAAATTAGATACTCCAAATATTTATCTAAAATTGTGTGATATTTTTGCATTTTACTGTGAAAGAAATTAACTAAGATTTCAGATTTGGATGCATTAGGATTTGGATGCATTAGGATTTATGACCAACTTTGATCTTTAATGTAAGTGACAAAGGCAGAAGGTAATACAATTGAGGGATAAATCAGCTGGATAAAGGTTGAGACCTCCAGAAACTAGAATTTGGTAATAGCATAGACAGAGGGCATTCCTGAGTCAGAAAAAGGAAAATTGGGTTGACATGCTCAAGTTGAGAACTGATGCCTGACCTTGACCACTTCTCTAAAATGACAGACAGAATAGAGAACAGAAATTTTTAGTTGCCTTGAAGTTGCAAAATAAAGCTTAAAACTAACTATCAAATTAGATAAAACAATGTAAAAGTAGGACACAAAGGATGCTAAATGTAGCTGGAATCAGTGGATAAACAGATAAGTAGGAACCTAAGTGTTTTTCCGGGCAAAGTTATGTAACAAGAAACAATAGTGCATACCCTAAGAAAAGTTCAAGGCAGGGCCACTTACAGTTTTGGGGGCTCTCAGTGAATACAACTGCCAGAAACTCTTTTAGATGGCCCTCTAAGACCACAGTACGAATTCTAATAAGGGGTTGAGGCATGTAAATAAGTGCTAGGAAAAGTGATGTTTATGTACTAGCTAGGAAGTATGTTGTAATGAATATGTATAATCCGGGTGGAATAAATACCCTCCTGTAAAGTTTAATGACACACATTTGATAGAGAAAAAGCCTCCAAATGTGTCCAGCATGGTAATAAAGAATTCCTGCTTTTTAATACTTCAAATTTTGTAAGAAATTTTATTCTCTGGCTGATTTTGGTGTCAGAAGAAAAAGAAAACTGCTTAAAATTAGAACAGTCAAGAGCAGAAAAAGTAGAGAGGAATAGTACCTAACTCAGTGAGGGTAGGTACTCATCTCTAAACACCAACAGATGGAGCAACAGGCAAAATTCCCACTAATATGACAACTCAAACCCACATGTTTGTGCTAACAAATGGAGATCACCTGTTGCGGTGGCCCAGTCCACCTTTGGGATGCAGATCCATCAGGGCATCCAGTGGGTGGACTTTCCTGCCCAGGAGAGTGATGATGAGGGCGGTCCCAAAGACCAGACCACGCCCTAGAGGTGCCACTCCGTGAAATCTCCTCCCCCATTCTCCCTGTGTTCCCTCCTACCCTCATGTTTATGTTAATAAGTTCTCGAGGGTTCTGTATAGTTCGGTTCCCCATTGGTTCATTCAAATTTGTTTCTCCCTAATCCCCTTACCATTGGTTAGCTGTCACCCTATGTCATTTTCCCATTGGTTTATCCCCTTGTTCCTCCCCTTTTTCCTTGCTATATAAAATCCCCTGTAACCGTTAGTTTGCGCTCTTTTGTTGCCCTTTCCTCCTTGCTGCTTGGTTCTCTCGTCCCTCCGGGCGGGGAATAAAGGCTTGGACTGCTGCAACAAAGAGTCCCTCTCTCCTCTTTTACCTACGCCTGCTCGCTACAATAACAATGACTGCTGCCAGCTCCACTGTGAGCCCATAGGCAGACTGAGGAGCTGCACTCAGGCTGCCGCACCTAATTGCACGCTGATGAGTCGCCTCTGACAAGTTGCCTGCTTGGCCACGGGGCGGTCAAGCGGTCAGCGACAATCACCTGTTAGTTCAGGATGCCACAGAGGAAGATTCCTCCTTCAAGAATGCTCCAAAGCCACCTTTCACTGGAGTGGAGGGTGAAATATGGAAAGAGAAAGACAAAGAATATGGAGTAAACTGTGTACAAGCAAACACTGGGTGAGAGGTGTCAACAGATTTTAAGGATGGAGAGTTGAATATGCGGCAACAGGTGGCTTTGCACAGTCCCCTATAAATAATTTAGCTCTGAAGACAGATCAGGGAAAAAAAAGTGAAAGAAAAGATATTTTTGATCCCCTTTTTTGCTGATTTTGCCTGGGATGGGGTTAGTTTTCTCTGTAGTAAATAGTATGGGGCTTTGTTTGCATTCGTTCTGGAAACAGTATTGCTAACACAGAGATATTTTTGCTACTGCTGAGCAATGCCATGACAGACACAAAGCCTTTGTTGCTCATCACCTATGCCACTGGTGAGGAGGTTGAGAAAGTTGGGAGGTGCGTAGCTGAGACAGAAAGTTGGGAGGTGACACAGATGAGACAGATGACCCCAACTGACCCAAGGGATATCCCATACCACATGGCATCAGGCTAAGCATATAAAGCTGGAGGGAAAAAAGGAAGGGGAGGAAACTTTTGGAGTGATGGCTTTGTCTGCCCAATTCTATTTTAGGCATGTTGGAGCCCTGCTTTCCTGGAGATAGCTGTGGATGGGAAGTAGTAAAGGATTTCCTTGTTTTGCATTGCTTTACCTACTGAACCATCTTTTTCTTAACCCACAAAAGTTTACTCACTTTTACCCTTCAGGAGGGAGTGAACTAGTGGTGGCTGACTGGAGCTTAGTTGCCAGCCATGATATCTGACAATATGACAATATATGACCATGATATCTGGCAATTCTTTTTCATAGGTCAGACCCACCATAAAAATCAACGGAGCGCAAAGATACCAACAGAAAATCCAACAAGAATAAATGAGGAGGTGAGGTCTATAGAGAAATCCCAAGAAAGAAATATTGAGCAACAAAGAGAAACATTGCGATGAGAATTCAAATGGATTTATATGAATTAATTAAGAACACAAAGTGGGGAAGCAGGGAAACAGAAGAGCAAACTATCTGTGATTGCACTTGTGTGTAGAGTGTCTGGTATTTCTAGAAAAACCAACTCACCTAGCATAGGACTCAAATTTTGTGCTCATATCCCAGGTGTTGAAAATAGGTTATACCTTGACTACTCAGTAGGTTATAATTTTTCAGAAAAGGAAAGGCTCAACAGTGATAATATCCTCTGCCTGCCAGTAATTTTTGACTCAGAATCCATGGCAGAGCTTTAGATCTGGAGAGCTCATACATGAAATTTAGATCACTTTGAACAGTAAAAGCAAATAATTTATTATTTAGGAATTCCTTTTTTTGTCCTCTTCTTAGGAGTTCTCTTAGCAGACCCACTTGTATTCACTGTCACTTTTTTCCTTACTTTTTTTTAAGGAAAGGTGATTGATTTTCAAGGATGACCTCCTCCAGACTTAGGAGTGGTCCATCATCACATACAGAAGTTAAGAAGAGTTCACTTTCAGTAATCTGAGGATGATAAAAAACAGGAAGGAGTGGTTGATACATCAGATGGATCTACTGCCATTTAGAGGTCATCAACAGGCTGGAATAATGCGTCAACAAGAACTTCATGAAATTCAGTAAAGGGACATGCAAACCCCTGTATCTGGGGAGGAATGACACTTCCAGCACAAGTGCATGGTGGAGGTTGACTGGCTGGAAACTAGATCTGCAGAGAAGAACCTGGAGTTCTTGAGAGACAAGCTGACCATATTTCAGCACGTTGTAGCAAAGAGGGTCTGCATTAGGAGACTTGCTGCTTGCAGACTGAGGCATCTGGTCCTTCCCCTCTTCTCAGACATTGTGGGACAGACTGAGGGGGCTTTGCACAGCTCTGCCCTCTCCAAAACAAATGACATGAACACACTAAAGCAGCTTCAGCACAGGGCCATGAAGACAATGGACTGGAGCTTGTCTTACATGAGGAGTGGCTGACAGTGGCTAGGACTCTGCAGCATTGAGAAAAAACACTTGGGAGAGTTTTATCAATGTGTGTAAAGACCTATCAGGAGCAATTGAAGATGATTAAGTTAAACTCTCTGCAGTAGTGCCAAGTGGTAAGAGACAAATGCAAACTGAAATAAATGAAATTCTGTCTGAACCTAAGAAAACAATTTTTACTGTGATGTTGTTTGAACACTGGAGTAGGCTCCCCAGGAGATTTTGGAGTTGTCATCTTTGGAGATATTCAAAATCTGACTGTACACAGTCCTAAGTTACCTACTCTAGCTGATTCTGCTTTGAGCAAGGGTACTGAACTTGACTATCTCCAGAGATGCTTGCCATCCTCATCCATTCTGTGATTCCATGAAGTCCTATAGAATGGTTCAAAGAACAAAAAAAATCATCAACAGCTTCTGTTTACTTCACAATACTTTGAGATATATAAGTGTAAACTCTGTCGTAATAGCATAGTGTTCTACAACAGTAAAAAAAGAGAAAGTTTATTTTTTCTTTACTCTGCTAAGACAGTGGGTTTAGTGCAAGATTATTAGCTATGACTTTTGAAGTAACAGACATTCATCAAAACTGGCACTTAAATAAAGAATCTGCACAAGAAGGACATGTCACTATATCTAACCCCCCAGAACCCTATTTAAGAAGACAGTTTTAATATTTAATATCAATTTAATTCTCTACTTGTTCATTTTTACCATTACTGCAGTCCAATTTTTGAGAGTGAAGTGAGGTAACACTGGAGAGACAATAAGACTGAAGTCTGGAATACTTTTAAAAGCATAGTGCCACAGAACGAACATCTAAGTGTGCTACTTAGTCGGGGCTAGCAAAAGCAAACAAGCAAGGCATGAAAAATAAGCCTACACATTCTGTTGCATTTCCACCACTGTGAAAACAAAATAAATGAAGTGGCTACATTTTGCACTTTCTTTGTTCAGGAATGTTTTATTGAAGCAGAATCCAATTTCCATATATGAGAGGCTTTATGATATTACTAGTGACAGTACTCTGCCATGTCTTTACACTTTGGGAGCTTATACTCTGTGACAGCCTGAAATTCCACTCAGGTTTGAGAATTACACTCCTAATTGCAGCATTAGCATTTTGCTAGTCTTGCTTAGCAGTTTCATGACTATGCTTAGGTCTCAAAGAAGAAAGAAATGAGAGATATGGAGAACTGCTCTTTGGCTCGTTCTGTGTAAAGTCTGGGGAGATATTCATCTCTCACTCTATTTTTTATCATAATTTTTTTAGTAGTGCTAATGGAAAAAGAGGGCACCATAACAGGAGTTTCATGCTATATCATACTGTATAAATGGCATATACCATTAACTGACCCAAGGGTTTAACATTTAAATCAAGAGTATAGACAAACGGTGGAGAAAAAGAGCTGGCTGAGAGAAAAGAACACGGGTGCAATATAATATCAGTTCTGATGACTTGTTTTAAATGCTGGTTCTGAATTTTCAGACCTTTCTGTGTATTTGTGACAGAGTGATTGCTAAGGTAGCATAGCAGGAAAACAAAGAAGAAAGCTGAAATGTGCTTGGAACAAAGAGTGGGAGCTTTCACAATAGAAAGTATTGTGATGTTACTAACACCATCTCTTTTTATAGATTTGGAGGTATCTTTGGAGCTATAGTGTAGGGTGAAACAAAAGTTAATGTTGTAAATAAGACCTGAACCATAATTCAGCAACATACTGGATCCCAGCAAATGGACCAGTTTGTTTTCAAGGGTATTCAAAGGATATTAAAAATCTTCACTATTTTCTAACACTACTGTGATCAGCCTGGAGAAGAAAAATGTGAGAAGGGAGGAAGGAAGGCAGGAATGTAGGAAGGCAGGAATGCAGGAAGGCAGGAAGACAGAAAGGAAGGAAGGGCGGAAGGGCACCAAACCACTATTGTGTTTTAACCCCAGTTGGCAACTAAACACCACATAGCCTCATTTTCAATTGTCCCTTCCCTTCCCTTCCCTTCCCTTCCCTTCCCTTCCCTTCCCTTCCCTTCCCTTCCCTGCCCTGCCCTGCCCTGCCCTGCCCTTGCCCTCGCCTTC
>VZTE01002837.1:0-11377 GCA_013397775.1 Eulacestoma nigropectus | reverse complement strand
CCACAGTGTTGGATCTAGCACCTTATTTTATAAAAAAAGGAAAGATGACGTTCTCAAATAATGAGTTACAGGAACATGACCTTTGATACACAATCGATCAAAATGAATGCTCAGTAAAGAAAATTTTGATATAATCACGCAGACATTGCACTTTTCTTCCTTTTTCAGATTTCATAATTTAAGAATGTAAGTCACAAAACAGAACAGAACTTATCAGTCCATAAATTTGTTAAAGCTACTTTATCTATTTAAGAATGACAACATATATGAGGACCTGTGACCCACCTGCCAACCAAAAAAACAAAATACACATACATCCCACTTTTTCCATATAGAAAAAAAAAAAAAATTCTTAACATTTGCAAACATAAGACTAAAACAATTTAATTTTTAACTGTCCTGCAACATAAACACAAATAATGATAGAAGACATACTCAGATCAAGTAGTTTTACTAAGGAAATTATAAATAACATACCTTAAGACTTAGTGGGTTCAGGTCCTGGAGACAATCACTGCACCTTTGAAAACAAAATTCATCTTTTAAAACGATTGCAACTAATTTAGTTTAGGATAAAAATTCTGTTATCTGAAATCTTCTATTGAGCACAGTTTTCAAGCTTTCTTGGTACCTAGCAGCATGCTCCTGTCTGATTTCCAGCTACCTTCAAGAGATGAGTGCAATTTGTTCAGTCCCTCAGTTCCTTTTTTGAGTTTTCCAAAAAAGAAGGTTCTCTGTACTATACAGTCCTCCCCAGCCCAGTTTCCCTTCCTAGATTGCTGTTCATTTTTTGTTACAAAGCCTACCAAGGAACATTTCTAAAGCAACTATTTTATGAAATGGGTATCAATTGTATTTTGAAGTCCCTCTGCAGCACTGTTTACTGCAGCAGCAGTTAACCAACAAACTGTTAAAGAATAATTAATCTCACAGATGACAGAAAGAAAATACCTAGCACCAGCCTCTTACTCAGCTTTTTTTGGAATGAAGGAGAATGTAATGACTTTTGTTTTACCAATATTAGTGTCAGCACACTGGACAAAGCATTATAGGCAGAGCACTGGAAACAGTTTATTTTACCAAGGAACACTTTGATAAGGCTTTTCTTATCCTAATTTTGTTTTGCATATGTTATGTGAATGACATCATACTCTGTCATACTCTGTTGTGGAAGAATCATTGGGACATATCCTTTGCTCCTCTATTTGTGCAGTGATTTCAGAAAAGTAATAAAAATTTATAGTATTTAAGTATCTTATCCCTTGAGTTCAAGATATCAAAGCCCCATTGACAGATAATGAAAGCATGTTAATTTCCGAGAGAAGAATACTCCTATGGTAGCATGTCCTTGCCATCCCTTGTTCTACCCTAGATATATGTTTATAAATTAATACTTATACTATTATAAATCTATGTAGACCTGCATATGTATGTATATAGCACTGACATATATTTTTTTAAAATACTGCCTGAAAATATTTGTTTATTCCTCATCCCTTTGAAAATGTCTTAATTCATAAAACATTGGACTTGCCACATCCAATTTTCTGAAAGTGTGAATTGCCACCTTTGAAATATGATAAAGCTATAGTCCAAGTACTCTACTGTTACTCTACTGCAGAGCTTGCCTTATTATAATATAGATAGCAGAACCATCCTATTCACCTTTATTTCACAGGTTTATGTTTTATAGCAAAATACACAGTTTATGGGGATGATCCAAGATATTTCCTCTATGTTCATGTCATTAAATGATCTCTGTAAAAGCCATTATAGTGGTGTAAGAATCAGAGTAACCTTGTCTCTACAAATGTTGTTTTATTGGCTAGCACAAGGAAAAGTGTATTTCCCCACCTTTAACAACTTGTGTCTTATAAGTTCTGATTTTTTGGTGCACCAAAATTACAGTTTTCTCAGTAAGTATATATTTGTGCGTACAGATCAACATGCCAACATTTATGTCATTTTAAAGACACTGAAACTTCTGACAAACATTTTTAATTGCATTAACCTGCATATAAAAAAAGAAATTTAGGTAAGTATCATTGCAGAAAAATAAAATTATAAAAAACCAAACCCAAACAAAAAAAACTCCACTCAAAGTTAAAATGTGGTTATTTGCATTAATTGTCTTGAAAATAAACCTGAAACAAACGCATTAATTTCAAGGAAGCAGGCCTTCCTTCTAAGTGGAATGCTTCAGGTAAATACACTGACAGTTTTTGCAACACTATGAAAAAATGCCTTCCAGCTATGAAAAATAGAAAGCATTTGAAGAATATAATTTTAGCTGTAATTCCTACTTAATAGAATACATATGTCTCTACCACCTCATAAACAGAGAACTTACTGTGTTATCAAGCTTTCCTTCTGCTATACATATTACAGGCATTCTGATTTTAAGTCCATATTCCAAAACAGATCTTTTGCTAATGTTCTTTTCAAAAATTCCACAACTCTTATTTCATGATACTATATACAAAATGCTTTTCAATCCTTTGGATTGAAATAGTGGTTTAGACTTCAGCTAATGTAACAGCTAATGTTAAAAAGATTGCCAACTTGATCTGTACTTAGCTGAAGTCTAACAGAGACAAATATTACCAGTGACTTCACAAGTCTTGATCCTCCAATTACTGTATTTTTGACAATACCGTATTTCTTGCATTATTGAGACAACCACATTGCTGTCAAGACTATCAGCTCCATTAATCACTGATGCAAAAGCAGCTGACTTCCTTCAGTGATGACTACTCTACATTTCACTAAGGAAAATCACTTGTTAAAATTTACATATATTCTGAAACATTTATTTGATTAAAAAAAACCACAGAACTTTCATATGCTTAGAACAATCTCACAAGAGACCAACATACTTCATGCACCTAGTCAATTTATTTCATCTCAAGAAATAATTAATTCAGTTTCTGGCACAGCTTGTTCAAATGCAAAAATAGGAATCCTGATTTGTAAAAGAAATAGACAGATACATATATCAACACATCAGGTGGTGGTATTAGTTTACTCCAAGGAGCAATAGACTCCTTGGACTGGATTTCCTTTTGTCTGTTTATTATGACCAAATACCTCTTTGAAACAAAATGATGCCAGTGACGTAGTTGGGACAGCTTAGTGTCAATGACAGTACAAAGTGCACTATGATGAATCACAAAGTATCCAAAGTATGGCTGTTCAGTTGCTGAAGAATTTCCAGCCTGTGCTGTTAGGTAGAAATTTCTGTCAAGGGTTGCCAGGTTATAGTTCTAGTGTCCTCATGCTTTAAAGAAATCCTTATTCTCTGCTGAAAGAGCAGCCTTTTGCCACAAGGTTGCCATTTTGCTGATCCTCTGAAAATCTGGCAAAAGTGGTCAAGTTATGAGGGATGTGTGCATACACAGGAGAGTGAAGGGAGAAATCAAACTGTAGCTCCTCAGAATTGGTAATTTGTGACCAAAGAATGACCTGGCATGGACGACAAGAAGGTCCAACCGCAGAAGAGGTTGAACTGGCTGGACATAGGAACGACAGTACAGAAGGACTCCCTGTAAGGGAGTGAGGTTTCTCTTGGGAATGAGGCATGTTGCAGAGCTGTCTTGCAACAATCCATCACTTGTGGACATGAGTGCACAAGCGCCAGAGGCCACCTTTGGGCAGCAGAACCGGGATGGGGAATGGATCCAATGCTGAGCTGATGTTCATGGGACTGGTACCCACTGCATGTGTATGTAAGGAATTGACTCCTGCTGCGCCTCTGCAGACTCCATGGCGAACAGCTTATGGTGATAAGACTGTCCAGTGCATTGCACATTAAATCTTTTATATTTAAGCACAAACCCGTGTTTAACTCAGCTCAAGGCACGCAATAAATTTTCCCCAGAAAGAGATTTTTGAGCTAGTGGTTAAAAACATACAGATTCCGCCCGCACAACTGACCAGATTGTAAACACGATATTTCCACACAAAGGATGGGTTTGTCTCACTCACAGTTATAATATAAAATTAATTTTAATCTGATGATGAAGCTCTTGGAAGTTTCAGGCACACTACGGATCTCTACTGGGGTGTTCTGTGAATATTTACAAAACATTTTAGATTGAATTGTCTCACATAAAATGAAAATATAATGTGTACTCAGGTAAGTACATTGATTGAATCCTATTGTATGTACCAGAAGGACAATGTAAATTTCTCTTAACATAATCTATAGACCTTGCTTTCTACACTGAAAACAATGGAGAATCACCCAGCCTGAAACAGTCAGCTGAGTGATCTATAAAAAAAAATTTCCTTAAATAAAAACAATTAGGAATGTAATACTGAGGCCACAGTTCTCACAATAACTGAGGTAATTACTTAGCTTGTTCTGTATTTAATAGACAAAAACATTGAAATGAAATTAAATCACTGATTTCTTGTCCTAGAGTTAGATGCCAAATGAGATCATATAATTACAGATGAATGAATTTTTATCTTCATTTCATATATAAAATCACATCTAGTATGCAGATTGCAAAAGTAAGGAAAAACAGAATCTTGTGTGTTTATTTCAAGGAATAACAGTGGAGATTCACTTTGAGTGCACAAAGGCTGATACAGTCTTGCAGCTATAGGAAGATGAAAACTATTCAGCCCCAATGCTATCAGGAATTAGCATCACAACCACAGAAGGAATGCAATGATGGCAGAATGTGCTTTAGGAAGGTATATAACCAGCAGATTCCCATGCTGGTCACATCACATCCGTTTTCATACTGTCCTGCCTTAAATAGCATTAGTTCCTTAAACTTCTTCACCCATACAAAATCCTCCATCACTTCTTCATTCTTAGTGGCACAGTCACATTCTTCAGTGACAGCTGCTTCTCGTATTTTAAAAGACCTTTCAAGTGACACTCGGATTGTTATATGAACATGTACATTTCCTGACATGAGGTTGAGAACAATGTAACTAACATGTCGCTACTAAATGGAACAAAAAAAAGCTATGTTCATCTACCTCCACTACACCTAAAAATTTCCATCTTTCACCAAGAAAATTGAGTCTTCTTAGTCCTTGATGTGCTATAGATGGACTTCTGCTGAGTTAATCATAGCATTAATACTGAAAAGCCAAGACTTACCTTAGTGCTGGCATCTTTGTATTTAAATCAAGGTTATGGAAAATGAGAGCAATGAACCTCATGGAACTGAAAAAGCTTCCATAATAGTAGCAGAAAATGAAGCAAAGTCAAGTACATGCGAAGAACATTAAAACTTTTGAAATTCACAACTTCATCAGAATGTGGTATGCCACTGTGAACAACTAACAGTTCTACAGAAATTTTTGAGAGGACAGTGACTAAAATTTTGCTTAATTTCTCCTAAATTTTTTCTGGGTCATAGTCACAAAACAATACCTGAGGACCAAACGAGGGGCAGGCCAATTTCTCTTGTGCTGTCTGTATTGTGCACAGTGTTATTACGATTGTTTAATAAAATCAGCTACCTCCCCTGCTCACCAGTGCATGAATAGCAGTGTATTTCAGCAGCTAGATATCAATACATCCGGGGAGGATAAAGACCTTTTGTGCATACAGGTGTCCCTTACAGACAATAAGCTTTAGCTCTTCATAGAAAGACAGCAGGATCTTGCAGAGAAGTGTGAGAGATAAGGGCTGTGTTTCTGTGAAGGAGCTGCACTAGGTAGAAGATGCTCATAGTGCCACAGACGATCTCATTGCTACAGTCGGATTGCACAATGCTCTGTAGTGGAAACTGTTTCTTATGCTATCTGAACTTTTCTTATAAATAAATTAAATAAAATTTTAAATAATTCTTAATTTAATTTAAATTAAATTCTTTTAAATAAAATAAAATCCAAACCAATTTCTAAAACCTTTTCCTCATGTGGTATTGTGGACAACACAAGGCCATCATAAATGGCATCCACTATAAACTTCTACATAATACTCTTCAGCTAACCTATTTTTAAGAATGTTTTTACCAGAATAATTTAAATGTAACTGAAAATACCTCATTGAACCAGGAGTCTGGAGGAGGGCAACAAATAAATTTCCATAAACTGTAGTATTCTACACATCTTAAGCTGGGGCAAGTAAAGATAAGAAACTAGAAAATAAGTGTGCCAAAAATGCAGTTTAAAAAAGCTTATTTGAAGTGGCAAGTTGTAACAATTCCCTGCTGACCTTTAATTTACACATTCTACTAACACCTCATACTAGGTCAGTTTGAACTATTCAAAAGGAATCCACTGTACATTTCTTCCCTTCTTTAACATCATCCCAGAATTCAAGTAATCCATTTGGATTACTTGCTTGCCACTGTGATGGGAAGTAAAATCTATTTAAGTTGCAAACTAAAAGACTTCCATAGCCAGAGCAATGCTCTCAAATGGAGATATTCCTGTTCCTTACCAATTTACATTGTTTGAGAGATCAGTAAAGCCTCAAAAAGCAGCTGTTTCTAGGATATCTTTGTAATTCTGTCTCTACGAGTTCTGTCAGAAACACATCCTGCTCAGTTGAACCAGAGCTTGACAGGCACAAACACATACTTTGGGATTGTAAGAATTACTAAAATTTAGAACTACTAAATACTTGCTTTGTTGTCGGCGTGAATGTTCTCACACTATGTGAAAAACCCCAACAAGCAACTTGATGGATTAAGGTGCACCTGGCTTGAGAGTAAAGCAGGTTAAAGACAATGCCCTCCAGCAGCTGGTTATGAGAACAACTGTTTCAGCAGTGTGTATCAGCAGGGCTAATATTTCAATTGTCCCTCCCAAAGTACACATACAGCAATTATGCTAACAATAACTCTGCCACTCACAGGTTTTCTGGTAACCTTAGTCTCTAAAGACAGTTTAGAAAGAGCTATGTTTCAAATTCTTTTCATGGCAAAGAGTTCAACAAACGGATAAAAGGATTATCCACATCCTACCTGTGTGTTCCTTTAGGCCAGTTTTGAGCACTTATTATTAGGAATGCCATTAGCAAGGACTTCCAGGGAATAATGATCCCACTCAACAATCATTTCTGAGGTTCCAAAGTTTGCTTTTTATTTTAATTTGGAATGAAAACTAAAGCTGTATAAATGTTTTCTTTTTTCAACATAGACCTCAGAGCTGAGGTCTGTATTGACTGCAAGCTAAAATTTTGCTTAGCTGTAATTGCTTATATGTGTCAATCAACAGACTGATGGCTGGCCAACAGCCTCGGTGTAAGTAGTTTAAAGCAGCCTGACTATAAATAGTTTTGCTGACTCAGATCAATCTCTCCACCTCTTATCTCTCCAAATCAACAGAAGAGGAATATGAATATGTGTTACTCACACCTCAGCAATTTTAATTTTGTTCCTTTTTGGACCAATTCAGTACAGTTGGATGCATCCTAATATAGCTGCTGAAGGGACATGAATAACAGTCCTCATAGAATTTTGCTTCAGAAGATATAAATAAGAATACCTCTACTGCAGGCTGTTTAGACTAGCTGAAAATGCAGCAAATGTGGAACTATACTAGAGTGCAGAAGAGTGCAGAAGAAAAAGAAATAAATATTTCTTGTCCTGACATCTTGTCAATGTCATACACAATTATAAGTGCATACCTATTCCTTTTTAAAAAATATTTCAAATATATTGAAGAGACAACAAGGACGGAGTCCAGCTCCTGGCCCTGCACAGGACATCCCCAAGAATCACTACTTGTGCCTGAGAGCATTGTCCAAATTTTTCTTGAGCTCTTTCAGGCTTGGTGCTGTGACCACTTCCCTAGGGAGCCTGTTCCAGTGCCCAGCCACCCTCCAGGTGGAGAATCTTTCCCTGATATCCAACCTAATCCTCCTCTGACACAACTTCATGCTGTTCCCTCAGGTCCTGTCACTGCTCACCACGGAGAGGAGATCAGTGCCTGCCCCTTCTCTTCCTCCCACAAGGAAGGTGTAACTGCAATGAGATCTCCCCTCAGTCTCCTCCTCTCCAGGCTGAACAGACCAAGTGCCCTCAGCTGTTCCTCACACGGCTTCCCCTCAAGGCCCTTCTCCATCTTCACTGCCCTCCTTTGGACACTCTCTAACAGCTTTATATCTTTTTTATATTGCAATGACCAAAGCTGCACACAATATTCAATAAACATATAAGATTTTCTTCCTGGGAGGAGAAAGAAGATATGAAATTACGATGGTAGAAGAGGCTGCAACAGGCAAACTGAGCTAAAATCAGGCACCAAATTAAGAAGTAGTTTAGTTTTACTTGGTGTCCTTATTTCATGCCTAATGTTACAATATCCTTTAAGGAAACAAGCTATTTTATAGTCGAGGTGTTTTATTGAGCACGGATTGAAGAATGGAGAATTGCTGCATATGAATCTTAGCTCTCTTTCTTTTCACATAACTTTGATTAAAACATATTTTTTCCTCCTCCAACATCATACTAACAACACAGGTTGCCTTACCAAGCCTTGAGAGTCTCTTCTGTGACAGAGCATTAGGTGCTAGTGCCAATGGGGAGAGGAAAATCCCACTTAATTCCCAGATGTTCTTCTCTTGAGGGTAACTTGGGGCAGAGGCATTTAAGAATGAATGAGGCAGGCAGAGAAGACGTAAATAGACATACTTGGTCAAGCTTAGAAAAAGAGGCAGGTCAGATAACCCCCTAACTCATGGGTTCTTAGAGGAGATACTTGTAAGATGCAGCCATGACATTAATTTGACTACACAGCAATTTTAATCTAGATATGTGTACTCTCACTACCCAATGCTAAATGACGTAAAATACAGGCATATCTCAGAATGAGAATCATAATGCTTCAAATTTACATGATGTTATCCAAATGAAAGTGCTATTTGAAAGCAATTTGCCCATTTTGAATAAGAAGCTGTCCCTACTTTCAGAAGAACTTACAGAACTTAACATCCCCTGTGTTTCTAGAAGAAGTCCCTAGAATAAAAAAAAAAATATTAAAAAACCTCTCTAAAAAAAGCCAAACCCACCCTATGGCTCTAACATATTGACAATGTGCTTTACTAATCAAACTGAAGTTGTCTGGCTTCTGACAGCATGGAGTTTGATAAGAATGACAGTTTAGAATAACCAAGAAAACTATAAAACACAGACTATCACGTCAAAACTTGCCCACACAGAAACATATTGCCTTTATAAGATTTGAAATTAAAAGCTGAACATGCAATAAGACTCAATCCTCCTGAATGGACTTTTATTTGGACTTGCAAAATTAATTGCTTGTGTATAAAAAAATGAATTCTCAACAAATCTACACAAGGGTGAGATTGACTGCAAATGGCAGCAAAACTACAGCTGTATCTGGAAGCAGTCCAGCTAAGTACCTTTTCCTTTAATGAAGAGAGCAAATAATGGACAAAAATGCATGAACATGAAGAAGGAAGACAAGCAAAAATGGTGAATAAAAGAAAATCTGTCTTAAAAGAGAAACAACCACATTGTAAGAAACTCAAGATTTCAATTTTAAACAAATGCGCTCTCAGAGAAGAATGGTGATGGTAATGTGCTAAAAGCAATAATTAATCAAAGTTCATTGCTATCTGCACCTGAAGAACCATTATGAATAACTTCAAAGCATTCACAAAAGGAGTTGAAGAAGACCATATCAGTGAATGAGAGTTTCTATTATTAACTGGCACTATTTGAAAACAATAATGACTAATTAAAAGATAGCCTCCTAATTAAAATCGGTGAACAGGATTATACTTGCTACTATTGAGCATTGTCTCCCTGGAAAGCTTATTTCCCTTTTTAAGGGTGATGTTCCTGTATAAACACTTAAGTTATTTAGAAAGTAACTGAATGTAATGGGGTTTCTGGGGAAGGTATATATGTTTTTCAGGAGACAAAGATCAGAAGTATACAAGTGCAATTAAGTTCATTACCTTCTTAGTGGAATATATATATATATATATATATATATATATACACATTCTCCCACCACATTACATTTTTCTATCTTGCATGTGGTAAACCCCCAACTATAGAGCCAAAGAAAAGCTACTAACTAATTTATGCCTCAAATCCAAGAACACATGGGTGTCCCAATAGAGCTACTGTGTAAGGCTGTGTAAAAAAGAGTAACACTGAGCAGGACAGTCTTGCTGTGGGGCACATGCACCCCACTATGGGCCATTTCAGTGAAGGACACAGAGGAGGGACCCCGCTCGGTGGTGTGTCGGTCAGTGGGCTGTAGGGGAGCACAGGTGCAGGTGGGGGCTGCAGAGCCTGTTCTGCAGCAGGAGGGTGGAAGGTTGAGTGTGTGCAGGGCCCCAACAGCCAGGGAGGAGGTTTGTGATGCTCAGAGCCTGTAAGGCGAGATGGTTTTGTGCAGCTATGGGGGCATGCAACTGCACAGTCTTCCATGTGCATTTGTGTGGGTGGGAATGGTGTTGTCTTAGGATTTGCTACAGAAGAGCTCCTGGAAATTCACAGGTGTTTACTAAGCTTTTGTAAATGTTTAGTATTGTGGGGAATACATTATTTTTCGTTGCTATTGTTACCAAATATATAATTCACTGTCTTCAACTTAATTCTGTGCTGTTAACACAAACATTTTTGATGCTGATTTGATTTAAACCACTTCAGCAGAACAATTTTTTTTTTTTTTCAGATGCTATAATGTGTTTCTTTTATCTGATCAGAATGACTTAACTTGAAACAAAAAGCCACACCACAAATACACACACAGTCTTAACACAACATCTTCAATACAAGTGAACAAATAGTTTGCTCCCCAACAACTGCTATGTGATTTCAGAGATGGACACTTTGTCCTTTGCAAACCGAGTTTAATGGTAATGTTTCACAGGATTGAAGATCAAGTACATATTCCATCAGCGACTGAATGGTGTGCAGCTGTTACACTGATAAAAGCCTTTAATAGAATAATACAGCTAAATAAGTTTTTTGTGATTCTGTTGAGATCCTGTGTACATTTATAGGTGGTGTCTATACATACTCATTAAAATATTGACTTTCTCATAATAATACCTAAAATGAAGTAAGCCTGCAGATGAAATTACTAATAGAAAATTAATTTCTTTAATGACTTTAAATAAAATAGTCTATGTAGTTACAGAGAGAGTTTTGTTTCTTTTCTATTGTCCTTTTTTTTAATGGTACATGTCATACATTTAAAACCAAACCAGCAATTCTGCTTAGCAGGAAAGAAATTTAGAGTTGTTATGTACTGTGTTTAGTATTCTTTTAAGTGGATTGATACTGGCTACCATTTGCCTATGATATTACTAATTACTGAGAAGCACTAAAGTAGAAATGAGGAATGACTACATTCTGATAACCAGGAGCAACAACAGAAAGTGGTGGATGGAGGGAAGTGGAAATGGGTCCCCACTTGA
>VZTE01002836.1:218906-234960 GCA_013397775.1 Eulacestoma nigropectus | reverse complement strand
ACCTAAGTTATACAGACATCACTGCGCTCCCCAGAGATGGCCTTCAGTGCCTCCGTGCCACCCCTCGTGCCCCAACACGGCTCTTGGGCCTCCCTCTCCCCACAGACAGTGATGTGCCCTCCTCGTAGCAGTGGCAGGAGCAGTGGGGCAGGTTGGAGGTGGCTGTCACTGCTGTCTGCCCATCCTGTGCCCCAGAGTCACCTCCCTGTGGGTCCAGTGTGGGACCTCCCAGCACCCCCTCTCCATCCCATCCCCAGCTGGTGGGATGAAGCCCTCCAGTGCCCACCTTGGGCACCCACCACTCTCCACAGGAACCCCCAGGACCACCACCCTTGGCCAACAGGTCCCCGCCCCAGCCTTCCCCATGTCCTCAAACTCTTGTCATCCGTAACCCCATCTGCAGGCAGGAGCCACCACGGGCACTGCTGGTGAGACACCTTCCCAAAGGGCTGCAGGGACACGCCATCCTGGAGCAGGGACACCAGCACCAACCAGCAGGCCAGAGCACCCCTGCCAGGGCTTGACTGGACCTCTCAGACCATTCCTGCCTCAGAGGCAGTAAACAGTGACACCAGGACAGTTAGACACTGCGATGGCCCAACACAGCAGGATATGACTCTTATGGCCAGCAGGACTTAGTGGGCTGCAAGTGTCAAACAGCAGCAGACCCAAAGTAGTGGTACACCAAGAGCTGCTCCGCCTCCTCTTTCTCCTCCTCCTTGTGCTCTCTCACCATCAGGCAACAACAGCAACTTCCTGGCATTGCACACAGCTCCTCACCAGCGGATAGGAAAGAGCTTCTGGTTTCAAGGGAGGGTGACCTCAGAGAGGCTTGTCCAGAATGCTTCAGGGGGTCTTTAGCAAGGAGACGAGCACACAAGAAAGCATCCACTGATGGAAGATGGTGAGTAAGAACCAGACCTGGGCTGTACTGGACATGGGGACAGGACACTGGGAGCCAAACGTCCTGGCTGGAAGGGTTTTGGGGATGTCCTTGTGAGGGGCTGGCCAACACCCTCATTCCTCTTGAAAGGCAAAGTCCTCCTGTACATCTGAGCTGGATGGAACTTCAAAGGTCTCTGACCAGTTCTTGGGATCAGAGGAATGTTTGCTGGGTGAACTTGGGCTGAATGTAAACATCTGAAAGGAGGAGATCACACTCCCATTGAGTCCAGGAGAGCCCCCACCAGCACAAAATGGTTTGGAAAACCTGGAACTGATCACATTGATGGCAGTGCTGTACACCCAAGGGCTCTGAGCATGTCCCAGCTCATGGAACAGGCCCAAAACTGACCGTTACAAACCACAAAATCATTCAGGTGTCAAAAATCCCAACAGCATGTTTGGGAATCTGGAAAACGTTGCTTTTTTCACTAGTTTGAGTGAAAGCCCCACTGCTGGTATACAGGAAATGGCACATTTGGGCTGCTTCAGCACTGCTATGCCAAGTGTTGCATTTGAGGGTTTACCAGGAAAATTGGGGTGTCTGCCTGGGGAACTTGCACTTTTGTAAGTCTGTAATACATACATTTGATCAGTTATGTCTAAAAACATTGCATCAGCTTATCTCCATATCAGCCCTTCCCTTGTGAAAATAAAAATTATGCAGTCACAAGCCCAAACTGAAATCCCAGAAGGAGAACTCCAAAATCAAAGCATACAGCTCCAGCAAAGCAGCCAACTCTGGTGCAAAGGGACACTGTGGTCTAGGGACAAGGGGGTTGGAGAAAGGGAGGGTAAGGTGATCCCTCCTCTCTCACAAGGTCCATCTGAGAAGCTTAGGAAAAATGTAGCCCCATCCTGTAGCTTTGTGCCATACCTCCAACCTGGCAGTCTTCTTCCAACACCATTCAGCCTCCTCCTGGCAGCTTTTCTCTGGAGGCTCTAGCAAAAGGGGAATTTTGGCCACTTGAGGAAGCTAAAGACGGCTCTGTGCTGGAGCATATGTGTCCTGGTTCGTGTGTGCACAGTGTGAACCACACAGGAAAGACACATGTCAGAAAAGTAGGGCAGTCTGCTGCCTCTTGGCCTTGTTTCTTCTGCATGCAGGTTCTGGTGGAAGGAGTCTCAGCAGTGCCATCCCAGCTTTTCCTCCAGGCAGGGATCCAATGGCCCTGTGTGGTCTCCCCAACCAACTCATCATGGAAAACAGGACCAGGGCAAGGCAGGTTGCTCCCATCTGAGCCCTGGGCAATCTCTGGATCCCAGATTCTGCCCTCAGGCACCTACTACCCTGCCCTACTACCACCCAATCCCTCTGATTTCATGGTCCCTAGTAGTGGACAAAGGGTGAATCAGACCAAAAGACTCCATGAAATGTCTCCTAGATGCCCTTGTGGTGGGGTTACCTGGTCCCAGTTTGGTGCAGCCCAGTGTTATTTTCTCAGACATGTTTCAGGACCTTTTTGAGCAAAGACCTTGTTTGGTGGAGAAGACTTAGTGTGAGACCATGTTGAAGGAATACTACATTCCCCAAGGGGAATTTTGACTCATTTTCCTCCATGGTGTTTTAACTGGAACTGTTTTTCTTAATGGTTGCAGACGCATCTGGAGGGGAGAGACGCTGTGGTGAGGCACCTTCGGGCAAAGTTCCAAGAGAACAGGAAAGAACCTCCCAAAGTGGGTGGCCGGCCAGAGAGTCGCCCTGCAGCTTCCCATGGACCAGAGCCAGGACAGACGCCTGCCATGGCCTCCAAGGATGATCCTCCTCCAGAGCCCCCCTGGAGCAGGAGGGTGGACTGCAGCAGGGCCTCTCCATCTCACAGTACAGGTCAGAGTCAGGGACAGCATTCACCTCATCCTGCCTGTGAGACCCCGATACGAATGGTGCATCGGAGGAAGGGGATGGCTCGAGATGCCAACTTCCACCCAGTGCCTGCAAAGCCAGGAGGAGACGTGTGGAACAAGAAGGTGGGAGCTGGCTCTGATCCTCCCCACAGGAAGCCAGCCCAGCAGACACGGCCACCCGCAAAAGACAAGGGGGCTCCAGCAGTTCTTGCCAAAGGCGTGGCTGTTGCAGCCCCCCTGCTCGCTGTGGGAAGCCCCCAAAGGACAGAGCACCCAGCTCTGCCCCGGAGGAAGCCTTTGCCACTCGTCAGGGCACTGGGAGTGAAGCCGGCCAAGCCCCAGCGCCCTCCTGTTGTGGATTTGGCAAAGTTCAGAGCAGCTGCACGTCCTGGGACATCTGTCTGTCCTGCCACAGCACCACCAAGGAGTGCTCAGCTGGGTATGGCCAGGCACCTGGAACTCCCTCAAGGAAGGGTGCTGCTCATTCAGGAAGGAAAATCTCCCCAGTTAGAACCTGCAGCTCCTGGGAGATGGAAATACTGGGAGGGCTGATGGAGAGGTGGGGGCTGGTATTACCAAAGGAGCTTTTCTAGGCAAGAGCATGAGGATGAGAGTGAGAGAGAAGGAGAGCAGGTGAAGAAACAACGTGCCCCGGCCCTGGCTGGGCACAAGTTTCAGGCTCTGGAGTGTTTGTAGGAAGTAAGGTTGGAGTAATTAACATGAGAGATATTGCCAAACTGGAGTGAGCCCAAGATGGTTGGGGACTGGAGCACATGGAGAAAGAAAGGCTGAGACCCAGGCTTGTTCAGCTGGGAGGAGAGGAAGGAAGGGGAGATCTCACTGCCCACAGCTACCTAATGGAGAGAGAATGGGGCCAGACTCTTCCCGGAGGTGCCCAGGGGCAGGCCTGGGGGTGAAGGGCATGAGCAGTAGGGGAGGTGCCAGTTAGACACTGCCCTGCCATGCTCCACAGTGGCTTTCCAGATCTAGGCTGCTGTGGCGGTTTCTCACAGTTGGTGTTCTGCTAATCCACGCTCCAGGTGATGAAACCTGTTTCAAATCTTGCTCAGTTTCTTTAACCATGAGAGTAGACTTCCCTTCCTTTCCTTAAGAGAACTGAAAAATAGAGCTGTGGTCTGTGTTATAATTAAAAGGTGTTATCAGGGCTGGCCATGCTGTTGTGCTGGGAGATTCTCACATGACTGGCCCTGACCCAGGGCTGAGCAGCCCTGGTAAAGGAGGGAAGGATCTGCTCCCCCCGTGTCCTACAAATCAGCAGTTTTTCAAGTATTTATTTGTCTCATGGATCCTGAGGCAAGTTGCAACATCTAAAATTACACCTTGCCTTGATTTGATCATTTTTGTTAATATTTATGGATATCTTATGATTTTTAGGACCAGGTATCTGTTTGTGTATTACTTGGTACCATAAACCAGCAGAGATTTGATGATGTACTCAGGTCTTCGTGGCCATTTTTGGTTGGTCTGGTTGACCAGGCTGGAGACAAGGCTCATGATACACATAATGGCATGTTAGCAGGGGTGTGGTCATGCTGGCAGGCCTAAAGGGTGCAGCAGCATGTTCTGGCTGATGATAATCCTGAGCACGTGGAGATATCCGGGACTTGCCCTGACTCTGGTACATATCTGAAATTTAGGGGGTTTGCCACATTCATGATACCTGTTTTGGCCTCTTCCCCTCTCCTTCCATAATTTGTCCAGGACGAAAGTAAAATTAGAAATATATAAATGGGAAAATACATATGCAAGGTCCTCAGTGGGGAACCTGATGAGCTGTGCACCAATGTGCTGAAGAAAATCCCTAGATGGGCTATGGAGTAAAAACTCCTTGCTCCATCAAGATGTGCAGTCACTTTTATCTCCCCACCTCCCCCTGCACTAAATCCAGCCCAGAGTGGCTCTGACCTCTGGGTGGCTGATAGAGCTGAGGAGAAAATATGAAATAATCCCTCCCTGCTCCCTCCTGTTCTGCTGTTTGCCACAGGTCACCTGAAACCAGGCTGTGCTGCATCAGTGCCTGCAGGGTTCCCACTGCAGGATGCTCCGAGTGGCATGGGGTAAGGACTGAGGCAGGACTGCTATTCCAGATGGCTTCCAGGCTGTGCCAAGCCACTGGGAAGGGCACAAGAGGGGACAGCAAGAGGATATTTGGGGTTTCCTACCTGCTGCTGGAACCCAGCCAGGGTGTGCAAGCAGTTCCCACAGTGTGAAGCATGGCCATTCCCCGAGGCTATGTTACCTCACTGTGGCCATTGCACCCCACTGCCCGTCCACATCCAGCTGTGTGAGGAGCTGCCGGCACAGGGCACGGAGCTGCTGTTCAGCTCTGCCCCAGAGCCAGGGCCAGTCCATGGCCAGCCCATGGCCAGCCCAACTGCTTGTTGCCCACCCTCCTCCTGGCAGCCCCGATTCTGCCCTTGGCCCCTAACGCCGTCATTGCAGCAGCACTTCCTAACCATGCTCTGCCTTGCCACAGGGATGGAGATGAGATATACGACGACATTGAGCCTGTTGGGCTGGCCAGGAGAAGCCCGGGCCTTCTGCTATCTTCTGTGTCCCAGCTGCCAGTGCATCCCCGCCCCAGAGGAGGTGAGTACAGGAGGGGCTTGGATGCTGTTTGGGGTGAGACCTGCAGCTCTGAGAGCTGTGAGGACCCGCTGAGCCATGGGCAGCGGCAGGGCCTGTGCTAAGCCTACTGCTCCCCCACACAGGAGGGCAGTGGGTTCCTCTTGTAAATGGGCACAGGGAACCCTGATACCCCACACTTGGGGGCAAACTCAGGGTTTGGTCCCAGGAGGAGAAAGCTCTTGCTGCTCTTTGTATCCTGTCTTGGCAGGTGTTTACACCTCACAGCAGCCTCATGGCAGCACCTCTTCCAGGGTTTGGTTTTACAGGTGGAGATGCTGGCCAAGCCTCTAACAGGGTTACCTTGCTGGCAGCTGCACAGAGGTAACGGGGTTTTCTTACTCTTTCTAAGGGTCCCAAAATGGCCAGGGCTCCTTGCTGCTCTGACAAAGCTGCTGCTTTAATAGTCTCTACTGGGCTTGCAGTAGGAAGGTCTGTGGTGAAGAGCACAAGCTGCAGGCTGTACATCTGGCCCAAGAGCCCCCACAGCCCCAGAGCTGGCGCAGGGAAATGTGATGGGGAGCAGCCAGCAGGGAGAAGGGGACGGGAGGGAACAGAGCATGGGGTCATCTGAACCTTCCCTGGCTTTCAGTGACTGCAGAGAATCCCAGGTCTCCCAGAAGATGAAGACCATGACACTCAAGGATTGCAAGAAGGAAGAGAAGATGGACAGGGAGTTTCAGAAGAAATTCAAGGTGAGCAGCAGTGAGTGATCACTTTTCCCTCTGAGCTCCTTCTTCCCTCCTGGGAAGGGTGCAATGCAATGGCAGAAAGGAGCTGTGCTCCACAGGGACCAGGGATACCCAGATCACATCCTGCCTTGTTCCCCCAGGTCACACCTGCCCCATTCCCCCAGATCAGACCAGTCCCACAGACCATTTGGCTAGAGAGGAATCTGCTTTTTTTCAAGGAGGGAGAGCGGTCAGATCTGCCTGACTCAGCTCCCCTGGGGCACGACTGTTTGTGTTTCAGTTCGAAGGCAGCATCAACGTCCTGACTCAGATGATGGTCGACCCTGCAGCAACAGAGAAGAGGGGCGGAGCGAAGAACCTGCCACTGAGACGTGGAGAAATCCTTGATGTCATTCAGTTTACAAATCAGGAGCAAATCCTCTGCCGGAACAGCCAGAGGAGGTGTAAGTCCGGAAGGGGATGGCGTTTGCCCACAGCAGGGAGCAGAGCACCGTTTTGGGAAAAAGTTTCTTCATGCAAACACCCCCTGACAGGCCTCCTGACAGACCTCCTCCACCTATTAGACAGATCTGACAGGTACCCTGCTACCCTGAGAAGGTACCCCCTTTTCTCTGCACAAATGTTCTGCTCTTCCTTCCACTCAGCAGCAGCATTTCTGCTGTGAGCTGGGCTCATCCTTTCCCTCTGCTAAAAGCCTTTGCAGTCCTCGGAGCCTCCAGGCCAGCAGCCCAGAACACCAGCTGTTGCCATGGGCTCGAGCTCCACAAGCTCTGTCTGCACTGAGGGATGCTCGGGTGGAATGGGCTGCAGATCCCTCAGGTAGAGAGGAAGGGATCAGGCTCTTCCCTGCCAGCTGCCATTCAGCCTGGCAGGCTCCTTCCTGACACTGCCCAGAGCAAGTTCTTCCCGGGGGTCCAGCTCAGCTTCCTAGAGCTGGATTCCTCCTTGTCCCAGCTCTTTCTGGGGACATGAGGTGTTGCTAAATCCTGGGCAGGGGCAGGTGCTGGGGTAATTCCCACTGATGCCCTGGTTCCCAGCACAACCTGACATGTTTTTCCTCACTCTGTTGCAGATGGCTACGTGCCCCGGGCTGTGATGCTGCCTCTGTGAGTACCCTTTCCCAGCCCCGTCCTCTCCACTCCATGATGCAACGACTGCTCCATGAGTGGCCAGTACCAAACTAGTCCTGGCTGACAACTCAAAACTACCCAGCTCAGGCTGTGACCATAAGCCTAACACCAGCTGGTTACCCTGAGGTGGAATCTGCCATTTCTGGTGTCAGGAGATATTGTCACTGGGGCACTGGGAGCCCTCCCTGGGCTGTGGTCCCTCATGTGGGACCTGCCCAGACACTGCTCAGGGGCTGCTGCTGGCACAGGATCAAGGTGCAGTCCCTCTGCATGGCCGGGTCTGCAGCTCCTGGCAGCCTGGGATGAGGCCACCATCATGAGAGGGGCCAGAGTCATGTTAACCCCACTCCAGATAGTCCCAGCTCTGCAAGGAGAGCACAGCACTGGGAGGGGGAAACGGAGCTGCAGGTGGACACAAGAGTCCACAGATATGTCAGGAGACATGAGACAGATATGGCAGCAGGAGCTGGCCCTTGCCTTGGGGTTGGGAGGTGTTGGGGACATGGGAGACCACATTGCCCATAGCACCCCATCTTTGTCCTTGCAGGGACAGTGACATCTATGATGACGTTGAGTTTTACGGTAGGTGCACAGAACTGCTGCCATACCCCTTCACTGGCCACAGTGACCCCCACACCAGCACCAGGATTCCCCTCCTCCTGACCCCTTGCTGTTTTGCTGCCTTCCCTCTCTCCCTTCCCTCTGTGCAATTCATCTTCCTCTCTCTGAGGTATCTTTTACTTACTCACAGTTCCCTAAAGGTCTTCATGTTCCTCTTCCCAATTATTTGGACTTCCCTGCACCCTATTCTCAGCTTGCTCCCTCCACTTGCTGCCAGCCCCAGGGCCCCTTCAATGTCCTTTGAGGTGTCCCTGATCCCCCAGACAACTTGGACTCCCCTTTCCAAAGCAGTTGCTCTGTCCTGACATGCAGACTCCATCCCTGGCTGGCAGTTGGCTCTGAAGATGGAGCTGAATAGAGACAATTGCATTTCAGCTCTGCTCACAAGCACACACTTTATCTAATTCTGGCAGGCTGAGCCAACCACACTAAGGCCAAAGGCACAAGACAGCACCACAGTGACCTCCCTAAGGGCTGCAACATGAACAGCACCAGACACCAGGCTCCTTTTGTGAAGCTCTGCTTTCTCTGAGACAGACTGCAAACCCACCGTGTCCCTGCCAGAAGAGTGGCATGGCTGCTCAGCACGTGGGGCTGCACAGATCCTGTCCCATGGAGCAGCGGGCCACAGATCCTCAAGTCACACCTTCACTGTAGCTCTGTTTTGTCTGTGTAAAATATGGCAATGGTTCAAGAGGGTTCCATGGCCTTATTTTTTTGGGGGTGGGGAGAGAGTGGTAAAATCAGGCTCATAAAGGTTTTAATATTTTCCCATTCCCAGAGCATTTTCAGCCTGGGACCCACCTGCCCTTTCATTCTGCACCCTACTCTGGCCCCAGTGACACTCCTGGCCTGAACCAGAGGCAAACTGCACATAGAAATACTCTAAAATATCATGAATTATGGACCAGATGCTCCAGCAGCACTTCATGGCCTTGGGGCAGCTTCCCTGGAGAGCTGGCAGAAGGTCAGATCTGTTGGGGCATATATTTGTGTGGGAACATTCAGCATCATCCACTGGTGCCTTGGGCTGGTGTCCGCAGGTGCTGTGGGAAATTCTCTCATTAACTGGGAAAGTTTCCCTTTGCAAAACCTGCCCTCATGAAGCCCTCACAGATGGAGGCAGGATTGGGGTGCACTTGCAGCCAGTGGGGAGCACAAATCTGGTGCAGGACCCAGATCTGGTGGCAGGACCGAAATCCTTTTGGATCAGGAACAGTGAGAAGGGAGTTCTGGGGCTGAATCCCTGCCCTCAGTCTGCACACTGGCCCCCATCCCAGGGGCTGGAGAGTTAAACTGGGATGGTTCGGCACCTCACGGCGGGATGCCAAGCCCAGATTAACCAGTTGAAGACGTCACTTTCCATTATGGGAAAGGCTCCCAAATATCCCTGAAGCTTTTGGTTCTGGGGATTAGCCACCAGCACACTCAGCTCCTGGCACAGAGCAGGGGTCCATCGGTGCTGTGGGGCCCGTGGCCATGAGTGGGGCTGGGAGCTGCTCCCAGGGGCATCATCTGGGTGGCTGAGGACGACCATGTGGGAGTGGGTCAGGAGAGCTGTGCTGCACTCGCTGTCCACGGCCCTCCTGCGCCTCTGGAAGTGGGTACGGGCTTTCTGGTACAAAAATGGTCTCTTGACTCTCTCGATGCTGTCAGTTGTCACTGGATGCCTCCTGGGGTTCCTGCTGCGGGCGCTGGAGCTGACAGACCTGGTAAGCCTGGCTGGGATGGTGATGGGAGTGAGTGGGATGGAGTGAGGCAGGGGGGAAGCCCTGGTGCCAGTAAGGGTCCCAGATGGGCACAGCCCCAAAGCAAAGGCTCCTGCCCAAGAAAACTACCTCAGGGTAGGTTTCTGCCCATGGCTTTTCTTTTTCTTTTTCTTTTCTTTTCTTTTCTTTTCTTTTCTTTTCTTTTCTTTTCTTTTCTTTTCTTTTCTTTTCTTTTCTTTTCTTTTCTTTTCTTTTCTTTTCTTTCCTTTCCTTTCCTTTCCTTTTCTTTTCTTTTCTTTCTTTTCTTTTCTTTTCTTTTCTTTCCTTTTCCTTTACTTTTCTTTTCTTTTTTCTTTTCTTTTTTCTTTTCTTCCAAAAAGGTGCCAAAAAATGCCCAAGCTATAGGACAAATCCTGCCTCCCTCCAATGGGAGTGGGGAGATCTGGGTTGGACTCCATGGGGCTGCAGGAGTCTTGAGGTGGGATGAGGATGGGAAAGGGGGGAATGTTTACTCAGGTGCTAGATACTCAGTAACAGGCTCCCCCCAACACCACCAGCAGCGTCAGAGTCTGAGGGATGGAGTCCAGGAGATGGGATTTGAGGGATGGGGTCCAAGGGATTGGGTCCTCCCATTACTCTCCCCAGCTGTGTGCAGTCAAAGCACATTTCCATGCTCTGGAGAGGACCCAGCAAATAAATAGAGGGCTGGTGGGGAGCCTGGAGGGCTTTGAGGAGTCACCTTCCTTTGAGGAGCCTTGGAGACAAATGCATTGGAGAAAATGCACCAAAAGGCACATTGGCTCAGCAGATTCCAGGAGCATCGCGCTGCAAAACGGCCCCGAGCTGAGCTCCGCTGACTTCGGGCAGCTGGGCCACGGCTCGGCCCTGATCCAGGTGGGGGAATGCTACTCCAGGAGGGCTCAGCTGGGGCTGGATCATCCCTGTGTTGCCCACTAGGATTTAGCAAAGTCTTGTCATTTCAATTAGGCCCTTCAGCATCAGCGCCGCACGGATGATCTCGTTACTTAATTGAAGCTGGGTGTAATCTCCCTGCACCCCAGTGCACACACCCGTGAGAGCCCAGCAGCCACCCACGCTGGGCACGAGGGTGGCAGAGTCTTGGGGCTCCAGCCCCTCGTCATCAAGTTTATCCGTCCTCTGCTCCAGCCTCATCCTGCCCTGTTGGCACAGGTCTGCTGTGGGTCTGGCAGCCACTAGAGACTGTCCTCACTAGAGACTTTTGTCACAAAATCTGAAGGATAGCTGGAGAGGTGGCCGGTCCCTGCTTTCCTCCCTGCAATGGGAAAGTGTCACAAAGCTGAGAGACCCACTGGCAAAGAGATGCTGTTCAGATCTGGCGTTACCCCTTGCACCCAGCTGGGCCCATGCAGCTCCACTCTGCCTGAGCTCCCTGGGGATATCAACCATGTCCAGGCCACACACTGAGACAGTGCAGGGACAGCACAGGGGAGCGATTGAACAGCTGCCTTGGCACCCCTCAAAGCCCCAGCATGGGGTGGTGCCTACTTTGGAGTAACCAAAAGCATCTGCTTGTCTTGGGGCCAACTCAGATCCCTCCCTGACACCACCACAGTGGTGCAGTGAAAGAGGGTGGGTCAGGAATGGAGGGAGGGAAGATGGATGGATGGATGGTTGGATGGATGGATGGATGGATGGATGGATGGATGGATGGATGGATGGTGGGTAGAGATAGGGATGGAGGGAAGGAGGGATGCTGACCAGGCTGCTGGTCCCACAGACCCCTCACTCTCCCCTTGGTCATGGCTGTGGGATCCAGACTTTGGGAGATGTCTGCAGCCCTTCTCCATGTCCTTGTGAGGGGTGTAGGGGGTGGAGAGATGCCATGGCACCAAGATTGTCCCATGGATGGGCCAGACATCCTGGCTGTCCCTGAGCTCAGCTTTGCCACCTGCAGCCACGAGATATTCCCACCTTTTGTTGCTGCCAGCAGCTTTGGGGCACTTTTGCAGATGCAGCCAAGTCTCTGCTCCCTGATAATGAATGCAATGACTTTTGGGAGGAGCCAGTGGTGGGGCCATGTGGACTATTCCCTAGAAGGCAACAGAACCAAGGATGTTTTTGGGAGGGGACCAACCTCACATGCCCCTGCCTTGTGTACTGCCAGGTTTGCCACGGGGCAGTGTTCCCTGTCCCTGAGCCAACTCCCAGTAAGGGACAGCAGGGAAACGGCATCATGGAGTGCCTCAAGGAGCAGCTGCCAGCTCAGAACCAAGCTCAGAGCTCAGTCTGGTTGGGAAAAAGGCAGATTTATCAAGTTTGAGCCCTTAACCCATAATCATTTACCTGACACACGCTCTGCTGTATGTGCAGGAGAAGCAGTATTTTTCCTTTCCTGGAGAGCTCCTCATGAGGATGCTGAAGATGCTGATCCTGCCCTTGATCACCTCCAGGTAAGACATCACCTTCTGCTCGAAAGCACCATCTTTCCATCACGTCGAAAAGATCGCCTTGTGACCCCCTATTGAGGAGATAACCCCAAAACTGCATGGGGTGAGAATAACCCTGGCCCCAAGCAGCTGGCAGTCAAGCAGCATCCTCTGGCTTGGTGTCCATCAAACCCCAAGATTTTCCAGCAACAGTCTGGGACAAATCCTCACTTGAATTTGGCAGGGACTTGCGCCCAGGTCAGACGTCTGCACTGGCTGGAGTGTTTCCCTTCTTTTGGGCAGCTGGTGATGCAAGGACCGTCCGTGGGCAGTTGTGACGGGCTGTTTAACCTCAAAGCAGATTACCTTAGAGAGATTTGAGAAAGTTCAGGTAAAAAACATAAGCGTCCCCCAGTACTGTGTCTGTGTTTGCAAATCTCCATTTTATTGGCCCATACACACCTAGAAATAAGGAACAGAGCCAGCAGTCATACTGGGGTCTAAGCAAGGTCTTGAAAAGCTTATATGGATTAACATATTGCAAACAATATGTTGGCATGTGCTCATTAGACACACAAAAATTATCAGGTCCTTGTTCCCTCAAGGATGTGTAATTTCTCTATTGTTTGTCAGAGTTTGCTTGTTGTCTCATTTGCCTCTGGTTTATTTTTGAGAGCAGTGTGGTCTCTATCCTGGCCACACTTGGCCTGTTCAGTACCAGCCCTTGTAGAGATGTCTGTAGCTCATATCCCTCCCCGAGGTACCTGAGGGTTTCCCTTCGCTCTCAGCCCTCCCGGCAGCTCAGTTGCTGGGTGGTCGTCTCTGATCACTCTCCTGTCTGTGGGTGCAGGGTCTGCAGAGGCCTCCTGGGAGTTTTCTTTCATGTTGGATTGAACCAGGGATTTTTCTATAATTACTGAATGATGGTAAAGTGGTGTCTTCCCTCTACGCACCATCCCAGAGGGGACTGGGCATGCTCTGGGGATGGAGCTCTGGAGATCCCCAAGCCCCAAGCTGGAAAGCACCACCTACATCAGTGTTGCTTTTGTGGACTCTCTTGAGTTTCCAAAGCCCTTTTCCTCCTGGATGTGAGGCTGCTGAAGGGGATCCGTGGGCTGGCCACCATGTCAGCTACCCTGTGCGTCCCCAAGGTTGGCAGTGACCCTCACAGCCCCTCTATTATGTCCTGCCTGAGGCTCAGGGCTTGGCTGGGTTCTGCAGGGGCTTAGTGTGGGTCTGCATGCATGTGGGGCACACTGCAGCCCCCAAACGCTCACATTTCATAGAATCCTGGAATATCTTGAGTTGGAAGGGACCCACAAGGATCATCCAGTCCAGCCCCTGGGCCCTGCACAGACACCCCAACAATCCCACCCTGGGCATCCCTGGCAGCGCTGTCCAAACGCTCCTGGAGCTCTGGCAGCCTTGGGGCCGGGACCATTCCCTGGGGAGCCTGGGCAGTGCCCAGCACCCTCGGGGGGAAGAACCTTTCCCTGAGCTCCATGCCAAGCCCTGACACAGCTCCAGCCGTTCCCTGGGCTCCTGTCCCTGTCCCAGAGCAGAGCTCAGCCCCTGCCCCTCCGCCTCCCCTCGGGAGGAGCTGCAGCCCCCGAGGAGCCTCCCCTCAGTCTCCTCTGCTCCAGCTGGACGAGCCAAGTGCCCTCAGCCGCTCCTCAGACCCTTCCCCAGCTCCGTGTCCCTCCTTTGGACACTCTCCAACAGCTTTGGATCCTTCTGATCTTGTGGTGCCCAAAGTGCCCCCAGCACTGGAGCTGAGGCTGCCCCAGTGCAGAGCAGAGCGGGACAATCCCTCCCTGGGCCTGGTGCCCCCCAGGACACGGTGGCCCTTTGGGCTGCCAGGACACACCGGGGACTCAGATCCAACTGGCCACCGACCAGGACCCCCAGGTCCCTGCCCACGGCGCTGCTCTCCAGCCTCTTGTTCCCAGTCTGTCCCTGCATCCAGGGCTGCCCCATCCCAGGGCAGGATCCAGCACTTGCCTTGTTAAACATCACATGGTGGGGGATTTCCCAATCCTCACATTTGTCAGGGTCTCTCTGTGGGGCCTCTCCGTCCCTGAGGGTGTCAGCAGTTCCTCAGCAAACCCACTCAGGACCTTCCAGTCCTGCACCCAACTCGTCCCCACCACCAGCACTGCTCTCCCTGCTGGGGCAGCCTGTAGTGCCCTCTCTATTTTTAGCCCAGTTTTGCTGAAAAGTAGCTTATGGGTTACTTCTTAGGAAAGCTTATGTGTGCATGAAATCTGAACCTGCAGCTCTCTCCAGGGGGCCTGGGGTCCATCCCCACCAGGATTTTATGAAACTTGCTGCTACCTTCCTTTGCTGCTCACAGTGACACACAGCAGTGGCACGAGGTGATGAAGATATAAGGGAGCAGTATCTCACAAAAAAGGAGCATTCAGTTATTCAACATAAAAATACACTAAGAATATACACTTCTTAACCCTTGTAGAAAACAGAAAACACAGCCAGACCTTGAAAAGGGGCTTGGAGGTGTCTCCTGCCCTTCACAGCTCAGCTTGGGTTGTCACAAGCCCATCCTGGGTCTGAGATCCTGTAGGCACTGGCACAGGAATGTGCAAGAGCTCAGTGATGCCCTTATGCTTTGGTTTAAAAAACCTATGGAAACCCCTCCCACCTTGGCAATTTTGCCCATTGGATGCATCTTGTGCAGTTTAGGGAGCAGACACTGACCACTCTGTTCTGTGCTGCAGCCTCATGTCCGGGCTGGCCACCATGGACTCCAAGGCCTGTGGGAAGATGGGAGTGATCACCATCACCTACTACCTTTGGACAACCTTCATGGCAGTGACCGTGGGGATCATTCTCGTGGTCAGCATCCATCCTGGTGCAGCTGCCCAGAAGGACAACTACTCTGTGGGGAAAGTGGTGCTCAGCTCCGCTGATGCGTTACTGGATTTGATCAGGTGTGTCACAGGATTTCAGCAGGAGCCAGGGTTGTGATAACAAGATCTTCCCAGAAGGTTCTGAGTTCCCAGAAGACACTGAGATCTCAAGGGAAACAGGAGAACCACTGGCCAGGTGCTGGTACCTCCAAGCCCAGCAACGTGGGGTTTGTTTCCCCCCCATCCCTCTGGCCACTCTGTCACTGCCACTGCTCTCCCAAAGCCATCAGCAAAGAGATGCACTGCAGCAGAGATCAGAGTGTCGTGCTCCCTGCAAGGCTCGGATTCTCCTCCGCAGCCCCAGCTGGGACATGCCAAGCCTGGAGCTGGCCCAGGGCTGGGTTAAGGCAGTAGATGGGGTTACCTGGGGAGGGGTTGCAGCACAGACCCAGGGGCTGGGGGAGTGTAGCGGGTTTGGTTCACCAACTGGGCAGAAACACCAAGTTAGTGTAGTGGTTTGATCACATCTATTTTATTCTGTGAGATAAGCACTAGAAGAAATGCAAAGCAGGCTTAAAACTTTAAAGAATATAAAGAAGTTTATTACTAATAAAGTTAAAAGTAACAAAAATAGAAAGAAAGTTAAAGCACAACTCTCTTCTCTCTAGCACTCTCTAAGCAAAAGCTCCTCCCCCCCCCTCCCTCCAGCACTCTCCAAAACAAAAACTCTCTCCTCTCTTTTCAGCACTCTCTTCTCCTTTTACCACCTCGCACAAAAGGTAACAATTTTGGTCAGTGTTACAGTCTTTAAAAGTCTCTTTCTTATGCTTAGGGAAAAAGGTTCTTTCTGCTGATGCTGTGGACATTTCTTCATAAACTTAGTAGTCTGCCTGGAAATTATCTACTGAAGTGAAATCTCTTCCATGAAAATTCCACAGTATATTCATACTGCAATCATGGGCCATCACATGGCGTTACAAGTCTTTTTAAAGATTAATTCTTCCAGCCTAAACACAAAGGTTCTCTGCTTCCAGTCTCTCTTAAACATGAATTATTTCAGCTTAAACACAAGGGCTTCTCTGCTTCTTCACAAACCTCTAAAAGCTGCTTCACAACTACATGGCCTGGCATAGGCATTCTCTTACATCTTCACAGGCTGCAACATAAATTCTCACAGGCATGGATTTTCATCTC
>VZTE01002836.1:148325-218747 GCA_013397775.1 Eulacestoma nigropectus | reverse complement strand
CCTGGCATAGGCATTCTCTTACATCTTCACAGGCTGCAACATAAATTCTCGCAGGCATGGATTTTCATCTCTTTATACTTTAAAATGATTTAAAGAGCCCAGTCTTCTGCAGCTGCTAGAAGGGATTTTAAGACTGGCGCCGGAACGCACACACCCTTTTCTCCCGCCGCCATCTCAGCGTCGTCCCACGTGACTGACTTTCTCTTTCTTCTTGATTGTGCAGCTTCTATGTTTTTCTCTCTCGCCTTTTTTCCTCCCGGGCTGCGCTGATGTTCAGTTCGGTGCGAGCTGTGCAGGCTGGAAAAGGAGGCTCCGCTGGTCCCGCTGGGTCTGCGCGGGCTGCAGGAGGGGGAGAGGAGGCTCCCCCCGGGCTGCATGAAGGGGGAGGGGAGGCCCCTCCGGTTTGCAAAAGCCGAGCTGGATGGATTCGGCTGTCGAGCAGTCTATAGTTAGTTTAGCTGCTCGCGGCTCTGAGGGAGGGGAGAGGGGTGGGGGAGAGGGGTGAGGGGAGGGCCCGGAGGCCGCCCGGGGCTCGGAGGCGCCCCCGCTTCTCCCTCAGGAGACCGGGAACAAGAGAGGAACTTCCTGCCCTTGCACGGGGTTTAAATATGCAAAATTCACAAAGCGCATTGGCTTAAAAGCTTGTCAATCAACTCAGTTTCAACCCATGACAGGGAGAATCTCCATTTCTGGAGGTACTGGATTGACTGGACCAGGCTCTGAGCAGGGGGTTGCAGATGGCAGATGTCCATCCCAGGCTCAGGCTTTCCACCAATCCCATTTACACATGGTTCTGAGTCCTGCTTAGAGTTCACCTTCCAGCCTTTCTTTGCTCTCAGCTTGCACAGCTGTCATAAGCTGTTGTTGGCTCTCATGTCCTCTGGACATTGTGCCCACCAGAAGTGCTTCCCAGGATGCTCCCTGTGCTCTCATAAGACACTTTAACCCTGTGTCATTGGTCTCTTACAGAAACATGTTTCCTTCTAACCTGGTTGAAGCTTCGTTCCAGCAGGTGAGTTCACCTGACCCCTCTGCGTGCAGCCAGGATGGTGCTCAGCTCCACATGGGGCTGCCTCTTTGCCCACTCACAGCCTGGACAGGAGCCCCTTCCCCTTCCCTTCCCCTTCCCCTTCCCCTTCATCCCCCCACACTCACCCGAGTGGGCACCCGAAGGCAGGAGGGTGCTGGGGGGGCACAGGCTCACAGGAACCCCCGTGCCTGCCCTCTGCCTGCGAGGCTTCTGTACAGAAGCAGCACGCATCCCTTCCCTCGTCCCACTCCTGTGCAGCGGCTTTTTAGTCCCTGGGGAGGGCGGCAGCGGGGTGGGCAGGCAGCAGAAGGGACACTTGAGGGAAGGTAGAGTGGTCAAAGGGGACAGACTGAGTGGCCAGGTAGGGTGGAGGGACAGGAAAAACAAGCGAACTCATGGCATCGGGAAAGCATTGGTAAAACTCGCAGGAGGAGGGATGGAGGGAGCAGAGCCCTACCCCAGCGCTGTGCTGGCATCCCGTAGGGACCTGACTCACCAACACCACGAGTCTGCTCTGCAGCCTTGGCTGAGGACGGGCTGCAGCCAACAGCCACAGCTTCCCTTGCCTGTCTCTCACTCCTTGTTTCCACCAGCCTTTTACTGCCTGGAAACCAAACCTTTAACTTCCAGGAGCACCCAGCCTAGGGCTGGGGCTGGTTTTGCCTCTGTGTTCAGAGTGGGATGAAGCTCATGCCAGCAGCACGCTAACCTCCCTCCTTTGCTTCTGTTCCAGTATCGAACTGTTCTTGTCCCAGTGGTGAAGTCTCCTGGTTTTCAAAAGATCCCAGGGAAACCTGTCAATTTTATTTACTTTGCACCTGATGACAAAAACCCTGAAATCCATCGGCCTGTGTTCCTTGAGCTGACACCATCACCCGAGATGACCTACAGGACCCTGGCTGGGACCAGCAATGAGATGAATGTCCTGGGGATTGTCATCTTCTCAGCAACCATAGGTACCTGCTCCTCCACAGGCCCAGAGGCAGCCCAGGGTGGCCACAGCTGCGGTCACCGCGCTTTACCTGAGCTAAAGATGTGGGACAAGGTTCTTTTAGCTTTAATTGCCCCAGTCCCTGGGAACCAGAGGACAGCTCTGGGCCCAGCACAGAGCTCGTACCAAGGCCCCTGTCAGCACCACCTATGGTGGAGCTCACTGAAGCTGTAGGCACTGGGAAGGCTGTTTTCACCCCATATTTCCCACATGAGCCTTTATGCACATGAGCCTTTACAGCCCACGTGCAGGTCCTGAGGATGGTTTTCAAACCATTACATAAGCTGGGGAGTCCTTCTAATGAAGTCTGAAGTGAGGTGTAATTTTGCAGAGGCTGCCTGGGACACAGCTCACCACAATGACCCAAACCCTTCACACTGAGTGTTCAGCCCCTGAGCAGACAGGATGTGACAGCGGGGTCAGACTTGGTGCTGTTACAAATATATGGGAATTCCCAACAGGACTTTCTGAAGGAGGTAGGGGAGCATCCTGCATTGAACAGCTTGCAATCCTGTGTGGACAAGGTGCTCGGCAGCAATTCTGGGAAGGAAGAAGGAACAGGGGTCACAGAGAGACACGTGCAAGAGAGGAGGTTTAAAGAGGAGAAAGTCATTGAAAGGAGGAACTTGGAGCTAGCTCAAAGCGTAAGAGGACACGGGGTGCAAGGCTGAAGGAGAAAGGGAGGAGGGAGGGATCAGGAAGGAAAAAGAGTAGGAGGCAGTGAGATGAGCATGGTGGCAGGATTATGTGTAGGTTAAGAGGTGAGGGCAAGGAGCTTGAACTTTGTGTATAAGGAACCAAAAAGCCAATTAGAGGATTTGAGGTGTGGAGGCAGCGCAGCCAGCACAGCACTGGAGTGTGCTGGACTGCGGTCAGAGACACGGAGAGTGGCCAGTTCTAAATGTGAGATCTCAGAGGAGTTGGCCACAGCGAGACTGGGCAGAGCCAGACCCACTGACAGATCCTTACAGCCAGAAGATGTCTCTGGCAATCTCCTGTCCCAGCAACCAACACCCTCTGCAGACCTTGGACACCCAGGAAAGGTGCTGAGCTCCTGCCCACAGGACACGTGCCCCCCTCCAGCTCTACCAAACCTGCAAGGAGAAGCTGCTTTTCTCTTCTAAGATTATACTTCACCACCCCTCCAGCGTGGGAGTGGGATCAGCCTGAGTTAGGAGGCAGTGGGAAATCACTTGAGCCAGCCCCAGCCACCAGCTGCACTCCCCATGTTTTGCCCAGGACAGATTAGAGCTCCACAAAGCCACAGACTGGCAGAGCATCACCTGCACCAGGCACGGGCAGCTTGATAAAGGGCATTCGTAGACCCACAGGATGCTTTCCCTATGAAGAGAGGCTGAATTAATTGGGTTTGCCTGGCAGAAAACAGTAGAGGGACAGGCCCATGCCTTGGAAAATAGAGATCACCTCCTCCATGCAACAAGGTGGGGGGGCCAGGGGGAAGCTGGTTGAGCTCTTGGTAAAGTGTGCAACAAGTATTTGTGTTCAACACCAAAACTAGGCAGGTTGTGGGGCTGAGACCAAGGCGTCCATGCAGTACCCACTGGGTACTCAGAGTGACTTTGCTTTAAGGGGTGACCCCACACAGCTACCCCAGCTCTGACAGTTTTTCATTGTCACTGAGGGCCTCTCTGTTGCTTTTGAAACCCACAAGAGAGCAGAGCTTTCAAGATCCCTGCAGGAATCTGTCCATTTGCTTGGGCCACGTCTCCCAAATCAGCTCTGTAGGAGCTGAAGAGAAATTGCTTTCTTCCAAAGCAGCTGTTGTGTCCATCAAATACTGGACAAATACCAACAGAGCTGTTATTTAAACATGCCAAGCCTTGTCTCATTTCTGAAAGTTCTGGCAAACATGACCCCACCTCATCTCTCTTTTGAGCAAGGCAAGAGATCCAACCCCCAACCAAGGGCCTCTTGTAGTCCTCAACCCTGAAGAGTGAAGAGGGATGAGCTGGACAAGATCCTGTCTATATTCTTCTTTTACAAGATAAAACAAGACACCTGCACAGTGCTTCAAAATAATTTTAGCCAACACAGGAAGAAGGACTTGCACCAAACTGCAAACAAGATGGGAAAATGCTCAAAGGTTCCTTTTCCCTTTACTTGATGGGTTCCTGGAAAACCTCCAGTGAAAGCAATGGGGTTTAGCACTGGCAGACAGGACAGCACCATAACCCCTCTAACCATTCCTGTATTTCTGCTCTAGTATTCCTTCAACAGAAAATTAGGCTGGAATAGGTTAATGCAACATCATCAAAAGAAAAAAACAGGAGAGAAGGCTTAATGCCTGTATCTAAGCAACTCGCTCAGATCCTTTCTGATGTATCACTGTACAGCCACATGTGTTGTCACCACCATGGCACAGCCTGTGAGCCACCAGCACTGAACAGCCCAGCCGAGGGAACTGGGCATGGGACCAGGGGCCTGAGCACTGCTCAGTGGCAGCCGGGGCCCCTTCCAATCCAGAGCAGGGCAGGGATGCAGCACAGCATCACATCCTCAGCTACAGAAAGCCCTACCACACCTTATCCTTAAAAAAATTCCATTTTTATTTCCAGAATTCATTATTCTTGTATTACCAAATAGCAATCCAGATATCCACCTAATCCAGCTAATCCACAGTTTATCCACCCCAGGAAATTACTCTTCCAGCATTGAGCAGCAGTGAAGTTTATCTGTTTTCTGTGCAAGGAAGAGTCCAAATCCTGGATTTGGGTCTGGTGGGGCTTTGTGAGAAAATGCCAGAAACACAAGCCAGATGCTTGTGTCTGCTTTGAACAAAGAATGGCTGTGACTCGTAAGAGCACATGGCAACCTGTACTAAATCAGGTTTTGCCCGGTGACCCCCCATTCTGTGGCCACCCGACCCTCAAGACACTCGGCTTGACAGGTGCTGCTCCTGTGGTGCTCCCAAGTAATGCAACCTGCTGTGCTTGGTTGCAGGACTTCTCCTGGGAAAAATGGGCGAGCGAGGAGCCCCGCTGGTTAACGTGTGCCAGTGTCTGAACGAAGCAGTGATGAAAATTGTCTCGATGGCCGTTTGGTAAATCTGGTTTTGATTGATTCATTGATTGATTGATTTTCTTTCCTGCTATCTAATGGGAGTGCCGGTCACACGTCTGGAAGTATCTGTTGTGAGCACTGAATTTGTTTTCATACAACTGTACCGCACAGTACCAAACACTGTGCAATGTCTATCTTGCAGTGCTTCAGTGATTGCTGCATCCTCATAATTTTTTATGTTTATTCTTTGCAGGTACTTCCCCTTTGGCATTGTATTTCTCATAGCTGGAAAGATCTTGGAGATGGAAGATCCATCAGTTATAGGACAGAAGCTGGGACTGTATGTCATTACAGTAGTGTCAGGGCTTGCCTTCCATGGAATCATCCTCTTACCTCTACTTTTTGTGCTCATCACCAAGAAAAACCCCTTTGCTTTCATTCAGGGGATACTGCAAGCCTTGCTGATCGCCTTAGCTACATCCTCCAGGTAAGAAAACGTGGCTGGAACCTGTGGATACCACACAGCAGGGAACTGGTTTAGCAAGGGAGACACGGCTGTGTGCAGCCAGGTGAGCTCTGGGAGGACAGGTGTAACTCAAAGGAAAATTATGCTCCAGCACTATTTGAAATGAGAATGCTCCTGGTTTTAGGAGGAAGCAGACGCTCGGCCCTGCCCTGGTTGGCAGACCTGGGCAGCTTGTGGTGCTCTTCCACTCACCCTCTCCCAGGGTTTTCGCAGAGCAAACCAGCAATGTTTTTGTGTGTGTGTGCACACTTCATTCAATTGCTGCAGCTTTCTTTCCATGAATTCAAACTAGGACTGTTGTAGGTGCTTTATAAACTGCATGGGGTTAGGATCCTGGAGTTTAATTGAACACATCAAAAGCTCTTCTGAACACTTTACTGACAATCTAAAATCAACTACAGTGTATCCCAAGTTCATCCACAGAAAAATCTTGCCTACTTTGAAAAGACTTCAATAAATTTACATTGTATTTATCTATTCTATTTTCACTGAAATACGTTCCTTGTAACAATGAAAAAAACTTCACACTATAAACATCCTTTCCAGAAGACACACAAATTCAAACATTTTCCTGGAGAACATTTGACCAGGCAAAGGGTTTTTCTAGCCTCTCTGTTGCTTCTCCACATAATCCCAATAAAACCATCTAGACTATGCCTTCCTTCCTCAGTGCCCACAGCTGCAACCGTTGCTTCTGCAACTCTTCGTGACCTGGTCTCCTGAACCTGGGTCTCCAGCTCTCTTTCTGTCTGGCTTGTCCTCCCTCTGCTCTGCAGCCAGCTAAGGGAGGGAGAGCTGCCATAGAGGGAACACCCTGCTCCTTGTCCCAGCCCCACGGTCTGTGCCCAGGGCTGGGGCCACCGCGCTGCATCCAGAGCCTTTCCCAAATGCAGTCCCAGCCTCCCAAAGTCTGTCGCAATCCCATCGACTTCTTTTCCGTGGTTTCCTTTCTTCAACCTGTTCTTCTTCCTCCATTCCTCATCCCAGTTCCTGTGGGACAGTTGTCATCTTCCAGCTAGACAGAAACGAGAGAGAAAGGTCAGTTGTGCAGAAGCTGAGGCAGGCATCCCTCATGGAGGAGACAGGTAAGGACGACGGGGGTCGGCTGGACCCCAGCACAGCCAGTGCTGGCACACACCGTCCCACGCTCCAGGAGGTGCTGCAGGATTAATGTAGGCACCAGGGATGTTCAACAGAGCTGCAGCCATGGCACACAGCTGGTTACAATGCTGCCTTCAGCCACTGAAATGACATTCTGACATTTTCTCTCTCAGCCTGCAGCTCACTCGGCTAATGATGTCTATTCCCCAGGTGGTGAGAACTGAAGAGACTTTTCATTGCTACAGCAATTTGTGTAACATTGTGGTATCCACCCTCGGGAGGGCTGGTATTTCTGTCCCATCACACTGACTCCAGCTTATAAAGCTCAACACAAATAACAGAGACAACTACTCCTTATTTCTTGTCCTGCAGCTCAGCCACCCTGCCCATCACCCTCAAGTGTCTCCTGGAGAACAACGGCATCGACAGGCGCGTGGCGCGGTTTGTGCTCCCCGTCGGGGCCACCATCAACATGGACGGCACCGCGCTCTATGAGGCAGTCGCTGCCATCTTCATTGCCCAGGTCAATGAGTATGAACTGGATTTGGGACAAATTATAACTATAAGGTAAAAGTTTCTTTGTAGCAGCCAGATTATTTCTCTCTATTCCTTTTTACAGACATTAGGACCACCTCTTGCATTTTTGCTGTTTGCAGAGATCTTGTTAATGCACAGAGTGACCTTTGCTGGGAAGCTGAGGAGCAGGGGAGGGTGCAACGTGTCCCAGTCCCTGTGCTGTGTGCCAGGGAAAGCTGGACTGGCTCTGCACCCCAGCAGCTGCTGCAAGTCAAGGATTTGGCCTGTAGGGAAAAGCCCAGCTGCAGAGACATGTGGCTGGAGCAGGTCAGCACTGCGGGGCTGAGCACAGATGGATTTGTGCAGGTGTCATTTTCTCCCCTTCAGGAATGGGATAGCCTCATTTTATAAGCAGGGAAATAAAGCATGTAACTAAATAATAATTAAGTACATTTGCAAATATTTAGCAATTTTAAGGAGAGAGTGCCTACCCTGAAGGCAGAGGGGAGCACAGAGCCAGGGCACCCACTGCCAGCCCCTGCTCTGCACAGGGGAAATCGTGATAACACCTGGGAGCAGGAAGGTGGAGGAAGTCAGATCCAATCCAATTCTTCCACACAGGAATAACTTACTTTGCCATGCAAACACGCTGGTTTGAATTGCGCAGCTGCCTTCTCTTTGCAGCATCACGGCCTCGGCAGCCAGCATTGGGGCCGCTGGGATCCCACAGTCCGGGCTCGTCACCATGGTCATTGTGCTCACCTCCGTGGGGTTGCCCACTGAGGACATCACCCTCATCATCGCCGTCGACTGGGCTCTGTAAGTGCTCTCCAGGCCACTGCCATAGGCGGTGCCCAGTGTCAGTTCATGGTGACGTCTCTTCATCTTGATGGATGAAACGAGATTGCTCTTGAGACAGAAACTGACGCTGGATTACACTTGTCACAGACAAACAAACACACAGCTTGTGAAATGTGCCATTCTGAAGTAGTAAGATAAAAACAAAGTGAGTCATTAGGTGAGAAACCACAGTGAGCAGATGCTGAGTTACAGAACCGACACGTGGGTGGCTGGTTTGTACTTCACAGGCCCCCAGGGAGAAGAGGGAACAGTGCCAAGTGTCAGGGCTGCTTTTCTCTTTCCCTCATATAAAGGAAGGTTAACACACCACCAGTTCAACCTTTCAGCATCACAGGGTACCCAGCACTGCTGGCACCTTCTACTGATGTGAGAGGTACCTGGGAAGACAAGAGAGGAGCAGTGGCTGGATCTACTGGATTCCTCCTTGAGAGGCATCTCAAGGAGTTTTATGACTCGCTGAGGCAGCTCTCCCTGCACTTAGCACAACAGTGGCTGTCCCAGTTTGGGAGGTGGCACTGGCAGGTAGGGACTGCTCACACAGGCAGGATGAGACACATGCTGTCCCAGCACGGGGCTCACATAGGGACCTTTTTCTCTCTGTATCTGCAAAACCAACACAGCACTTGGCAACACCAGTGGGAGGGACATTCACGATGGGGACTGACATGTTCCAAAGCCATCAACACCTCGGGCACGTTGGCTGTGGCCACCCCCTGCATTCTGGCACTGTCTCTTTGCAGGGACCGACTACGAACGATGACCAACGTCCTTGGTGACGCCCTGGCTGCTGGCATCATAGCACATGTCTGCGAGAAGGATTTTGCCCCAAAGCCCCCCCCAGTATGTACAGCATGGTGGGAGGGCAGGGGGTTATGGGACATGGCAGGACAGGCATAAGGCACCTGCTCACTCCAGAAATTAAAACTGTGCTCTTTCTTTTCGCAGCAAGATCCAGTGAGCAACATGGACAAGTTTCCTTCTGCAGAGACCTCACACCTGCATCCCAAAGACAATGTGATTGAAATGATTGACGAAACCTTGTTGGATCAGACAGGAGCTCACTATAACATCTGCCAGGTGTAGGTAACAGCATTCCTGCTCCCGGGAATGACATCTTGGTGCTAAACACTGACATCGTGAGTGTCACATATGGATGCTCTGCAAGATAAAGGCCTTACTTGGCACAAAAAGTGGGAAAAGCCTCTCTTACCCTTTGAAGACTGGGGGACTCCCAGCAGGCACTCAAAGAGCATGGCTCTGCCCCTGGGGCAGGGAGCCTGCTCCTCCCTGCGCCTAAGGACACAGCTGGGAGCTTGCTGCCCTGTTTTAAATGGCTGGGTTTGAAGGATTTATAACTCCCATTTTTCCAAGCTCAGCTATTTCTGAAAGTTGGGGAGGTGAGCAGGTGTTAGCAGACTGGATTTGGTGATAATGCAGTAGGGATGGGACATAACTCTGAACCCTCTGGACAGCAGCTCTTCCCTGGAGTCCAGGCTGTGCTCCAGAAGCTTTTGTTTTCCTTATTATAGAGATTATTTTTTTTTAATCATTGCTTTTTATTTTACTATTGGGTTCTCATCTAAAAACTAAGATTAAGTGAAATTTTGTCCAGAGCTCAAAATCCAAGTTGGACATAACTGGATTTCCCATCTGTCAGGTTACAGACAGGACAGCTGAGCTGTTGCACTCTCTCAGGGACAGTGGAATCCACTGGCTGGAGGGAAGGAAGGACCAGCTGTACACCTGTTTCGACAGCTGTTTTATTACAGAGAACTAATTAACCAGGCCCAATTGCAACTGCGTTGATTTTCCCAGCTAAGGATCTGTCCCCAAGCTCAAATTCCAATTACAGCCTTAAAATCTAGGCTTCCCAGGGCAGCCTTCTACACAAAAGCCTTTTATACCAAGGACTCATGTCACTGAATTAATCTGTGTCTCAAAATGTCACCTCATCCCTTTTCTCCCTCTTGATCTTTTCTGCCACAGCATTAGGACTCATAACACAGCTCAGACCCATACTCACATCACTGAACTGTTCTCCAATTGCACATAAAGAAAACATTTTTCTGTGCAGAATTCTTTCATGCTGAAGTCAGAGGTTGTAAAAATTTTTTTAAATTAGAAGAAATAGTCATTCCAGTTTTGCCAAATGAAAAGCAGAAATTATTAAGTATCATAAACCAGCTTTTGCACAAAAACTAGTCGTCTTCTATTAACTTACAAAAGCCTTCACAGAATTAGAATCCTGGGCAACATAAGCTTGAGACACTGCTGCTAACTTTGGCCTTTCTCACCCTTTCTCCTTGGCGAGGTTAATTAATACCTTCTTAAACATTACAGCCTAACTGCTCTTCAATAGGAGATAGGAGCAGTCACATCATTTGCAAGCCCAAAATAATCACATTTCAAATCAATCTCTGCAGCTTCCCCAGACATCCCTCCCTCCTTTCCATATCATTTATGATCACCTTGATACATGACATGCTCGTTCGGCACCACTGGCTCTGAAGGGTTTTGTGGTTGTTCCTCTGTATCAGGAGTGAGCTCAGCCACCCAAAACGCCCTGGGAGATGCTGGTGAACACTGGGGAGGCTCCAGGCAGCCCCAGCTCTGGGACCAAGTATCCCGTCTGTCTGCAAGAGTTACCCACATCCCCCAAACACAGCTGGACAGACACTTCCAATGCACCTGCTCCAAGGCAGTAATTAAAACAGGCAAGATTTATGAGACCTTTCTGGTGCAGTCACTGGTGCATGGGAGCACCCACATCCCTCACTGGATGCCCCAGGTGAGTCCAGGCCGACCAGCACAGGCACCAGCACAGGCAGCAGAGATGAGTTCCACTTTCACATCCATTCTCCTCTCATTAATGAGCTCTGGATATTACAGCATACAGTTAACCCTGCAACAAAAGGCAGGACGGAATGTCCACAGCAGAGGTTCTTGAGTGACTGCCGGGGCTGCAGGATGAGCCTCTGGGCCACTCCCATCACTGGGCTCTGGCTGCTGCAGACCAGACCACCTTATCCCCTGCCACGGAAGCTGCAAGTCATACAAAAACAACTTAAACAGCACATCCTCAAGCTCACTGCAACAAAGAACAAATTATTACTGAAAAAACTGACTACTGTATCTCAGTAATAAATCTAGAGCTGGTGAAGCCAACCCCACTCTGTACAACTTGCCCCAGGAGCTGTAAGTCCAGTGCTTTATCAATCCCAGACTGGTTTGGATTGGAAAGGAACTTAAAGCTCATCTTCCATTCCCTGCCATGGGCAGGGACACCTTCCACTAGACCAGGTTGCTCCAAGCCCTGTTCAACCTGGCCTTGAAAGCGTTGGTAACATCTCCAAGTATCTGGTGAGATCCACGTTAGCAGAGAAGTTTTGATTTTGGAAATCAGCAGGAAGTACGTTGGTGCTAGTAAGGTTAAAATAAAGTGTCATGCCAGGGTCCACATAGTCTTGTACCTTGTGACAAATACAGCAAGGGAGACCTTTTGAGCCCAGCAGCCTCAAAACTGGGCTGTCATCACTGTGCCCCTCTAGCAGGATAAAACAAGGGGAAAAAATAATTCAAGCGCTTCTGAAAGTCTCTTTGTGGTCTGGTATAGAGGGAAGGCATCGTTACTGATGGGGAAAAGCCAAAGGCAGCAAGGGCAATCCATCTTCAGCACCGCACACAGGCACAGGAGAGGCACCTGAACACCTTTAACCAGGTGGAAATTGTGGAAAAGTAAATGAAGCAGATTTACAGGATGGCCCAGCTGGTGAGGGGCCCACTGTCCCACCCTTTGCCCTTGGGATGGCACCATCCCAACTCCACCAGTGTTTTCAATAACCTGCTTCTGGGGGAACACTGACACCAGTGTTTATCTACTGCTCAGGGAGGAAGAGCAGCCTCCCTGTGCCAGCCCTGAGAGCCAGTGGCACCCACGGAACCCCAGAATGTCAGCAGGGCTTTTGTAGAGAGCAACACAAACTCATCAGGGGTGAAGAACAAGATATTTCTAGAAGAGGACAAAGTAGCAGTCTGGACAAAGTCAGTAGGCATCACCTAGAGGAGTTTTATTCTGTCCCAACTGTATTCAGGAGACCAGGATGGGAGGGAGGTGAAGTTCCACATGTCCCACATCAGGAAAATGGAGGTGTCTTGCTTGGCAAACTGAAACCCATTTATTCAGCCTCAAAAAAGGTAAAAACAAGGGGTACTGCCCAGGCTCCCCAGGGAATGGTCCCGGCTCCAAGGCTGCCAGAGCTCCAGGAGCGTTTGGACAGCGCTCTCAGGGATGCCCAGGGTGGGATTGTTGGGGTGTCTGTGCAGGGCCAGGGGTTGGACTCGAAGATCCTTGTGGGTCCCTTCAAACTCAAGATATTCTGTGGTATTAAATTCTGATATTAAATTCCACTGACGGATACACTGCACCTTCAAAGTATTTTAAACTATTTTCCCAGGCACCTTTTTTAAGAAAAAGAGGTGCCTCTCTCTGTTCTAGCACTGAAAATCTAACTCTGTCGTATTTCCATGCAACTGGAGAAGTACAGGCAGTGCAAGGCACACACCCTACAGCACAGAAATCTGGTGTACAGAAAGCACACAAGCTCAAACCTGTATTTCTTCCTTGGAAATCCTTGTTTTCCTTAAAAACAACAAAAATCTCAGCTGCTATAGTAATATAGGTAATCCCTAATCCCATAATATAGGGGTTATGGTTGCTGTGTATAATATTGTAATAAAGTTGGAGAGCAACTGGATGAAGGAATTTGGCTGTTATATAAGTGTTATTTCACTGAAAAAAAAAATTCAAGGAAAGCTACTTTGGTGAACTAAAATCCATGTGAAAGATTTATGGAGTCTGAGGTTACTTAGCAAGAGGAAAACTTGAAGCAGCCCTTGGCTTTGGGGCACCTCCCAGACATGGGCAGAAAACCCACCTATTGGCCACATGAGCCTTGACTGGGGAATACATTTCCACAACAGTATTTGAGGATGTGACTGACCATAAACACTAAGCTTAAATGAATTTTCATTCAACTGAATGACTCGAGTGTATACTTTACTCAAAAGACATTGGTTTGTTCCTACAGCCCATGGCTAAGTGGCCTCGATCCTACAGATTGTTTTTTTCTGTGCATCAGTTGTCTTCCAGAGCACAAGTTATTTTTACATATCTGAATTTATAAAAATGATGAGTTTTGATCAGGGACTCTCACTTCTGTATTATTTTCACACCGTTTTAGGATGTATAAATGGAGTTGAAAGGGCACAGTCAGCAGAGCACTGCTGCCATCCTTCCTTTGGATCATAATGCGCCTCAGTTTGTGTTTTACTAAAACTGAAAAAAAATAACAAGATAACTCAATGCTGTAGCATGTGGCAAAATACAATCCAAACAACAGTGGTGAAAACCAGCCCAAAGCTCTCTCTTATTTAAAATACTACCCACTTCAAAATTAGTCTGTGCAAGTTTTCTAGAAGCATTTTGAAAATTCCATTCCACACAAAGTTCTGAAGGTAATTATTTAAATCTATTAAAACCCCAGGTTTCTCTGTAAAACCAGATTTCTAAAGCAGCTCTGAGTGACACATATGACTCAAATAACTTTTTTTTTGACAATCACAGCATGTAACCTCCACTAAATGCTCTTGTAAGGAGTGAATGCCTCCCTAGGGATGTTTTCTCCCTTTCCAATTCACTGTACATATTTGTTTCCTTGAGGAATTCCTCATTTTGTCTGATGGATAATAAAACTTTCTAGAAAATCTGAATTAATTACTTCACTCCTTCCAGCAGGCAGGTTCAGTTCAGTCCATCATCCAGGGGTTAGACACACCACAGCCCAGGGTCAGGGCAGATCTTGCTCAGAATGCAGCGCTACGAGAGCACAGCAAGACACATCAGGGCCCGTGTTCATGGGACCATCTGCACGCTGTTCAACAGTTAACAGTTCAGATCTAGGTCATAAATTGTCATTCAGCGTTCAAATGCAGAGAATCTCATCCCATCCCTTGCCATGGCGGGGACACCTTCCACTATCCCAGGTTGCTCCAAGCCCCATCCAATCTGGCCTTGGACACTTCCAGGGATCCAGGGGCAGCCACAGCTTCCATGGCCAACCTGTGCCAGGGCCTCCCCAACCCTCTCAGGGAACAATTTCTTCCCAGTATCTCATCTAGCCCTGCCCTCTGGCAGTGGGAAGCTCTTCCCTGTGTCCTGTCCCTCCAGGCCCTACTTCAAAGTCCCTCTCTGGGTCTCTTGTAGGCTCCCTAAAGTTGCATCTGCACCTTTGCTGGGCCCTCAGGGCTGGTGTTTAGACGACCCCCCCCCACCCCACCCCACAGATCCCATCAGCCTCCAGCCATGCACAGCACAGGGTGCAGAGGTGCCCCATGGACTCATTACCTTGGGCCTCCACCAGCCTGGGCAATTCTGCAGCGTGTTCCACCTCACCATGCTGGACATTCTCCAGATGCAAACTTCCCAGGATTCACTGTGGGGAGGAAGCTGTAGCATCCCTGTGTAAGATGCTCCAAAATCCATGTCAGGAGTAGCCAGACTTGTGCAGGTGCAGAGGTCCTGGCACCCAGGTGTGCAATGTGCACTTACCTTTGTTTTGTAGAAGCTTCGTGTCTCATTTAAACTACACACATGAAGTGCCCTGTAGCCAACAGCGAGAGCCAGGCACCTTTCTGAGCAGTCCATCTCAGGCTTTAGGAGCAAATGTCTTCAGATGGGTTTGGACTGGGTGCTAAGATTTTAATAGCTTGAGTCAGTAGGATGAATCCCACCCTAAATTACATGTCTGAGCAAGAGACCTATTTTTAGAATCCTGAGCCTTCAAACTCTGAAAGGCCAGATTTTAGCTTTCACTCTGAGCCATGGACTTCTGCAAACCACAGCTCAACACAGACAGGAAAGAACAGTAAAGCTGAAACATTACACCCAACCCAAAACTTGCTGCTCCACTTACCTGGCCATTTCACCTCAGAGATCTTCTACTCACTGTCCTTCCTTGAAACACAATAAAATGGGTATTTGGCCATTCTCCTCCTTCTTTCCCTTTCAATATTCCTGGAGTCTTCAACCATCTGCAAAGCAGGATTTTAAACTAGATTCCGGTGCTAAAACATTGAGAAGAGCAGCATCACGACCCCAACTTCGGAATACTGTGTTGTCTCTAGACATCTCACTCCATTTCTCTGTCTCGCTGTCTCTACCCCAAGCAGTTACTTACTTTGACAGGCTGCAATCACAAGAGACAGACAAAGCATATGCTCTTTGCACTTACAGCTTGGCAGACATCTGCTGGTGGTGTCACAGCTCAAGCCAGGCTAAATTCCTCACAATTCTCCTAATGCCAACAAAATGCCAATCCTGACCTTTAATTATTGGTTTTTACTGCTTGTTTATCAAATGATTCTTCCCCACAGGATGCTGCATCCACACAGTTGTTACTCAAAGTTATGAGCTGCTCTTCATGACCACACCTCCCTCTAATCTGAGCACCAATCTGCATTTCCTAGACATGAAGCCTTAAGTAGGAAATAAAACATTCATACATATCCTTCCCAAGCAGCAATTACCCACTTGCTCACAACTAGTTACCAAAGCAGAACTCTGTTCTAATTCACCTCCTCACCTTTCCAATCAGGTGCAAACCAAATGCACAGGGAACTGCTCAAGCTCTGGATTCACCTATGGACCTGAACTATTTCACCTTCTGAACCCACAATCATAAAACCTGCCTCTCCCCCCACGATCCAGCAAAGGCAGGAGCTCAGTGAGCAGGAGCCAAGGTAAGTCTCAGCAGTGACACAGCCAAGCAGCAGAGAACAGAAATAACCTGGTGAGGCCCACTGCTCACAGCAAACACCACACATCCCCCAGCAGCTCTACTGGGGCATTAATCCCCCAAAATTGGCAGATATAAAACAACCAGAGACACAAGAACCCTGCAAATGGGCAGATATGAACAACCAGGACTCCTCTTCCGTTGTCCATCGCACCCTCAAAGCACCCAAACACAGATAAAAAAAAAAGCACCCACCAGGAACATCCACTGCTGCCAGCGCCAATGGCCACACGATTCCACCTACTCTGAATTGGGCTGGGGACAAGGACCACCACATCCTGGTTCCCAAAGCAAATGGCCCCGTAACAACATCCTGTTTTATAAGGAAGAACCCAGGGCTGGGTGCCTGTACCAACACAGCTGTGGTAATGATTCCTGGGCAGAGAGAAACCCCTCCTGTGTGTGCAGCTCATGGGGCTGCCCCCGCTGTACAGCCCTGATGCTCTCGACAGCCATACACAGCAGGTAAGCTCTGCCTTCCTCACCAAACCACCCTCCGGCTGGATTTCACCTGCAACCATCAGGAATACATTGCTTTAACCCAGGATTACAAAGATAGTTCTGAGGAGGATATTGATTCAGCGACAGCCCCCACAACTCCTTGGCTGGCTCTGGACAGCAAACAGCCATGTCCATCATGATTGCAGTGCCAGCACTGATTTTACCTGAGAAATGTGTTGAGCTGGTCAAAGTTGTCAACAGCAGGTTTCTGGTGTGCACAATTCATTCTCATCACTATATCCCTACCCTACACGACACTCTCACTTCCCTCATCTCCCACCTCCATGAGGAAAACCACCAAATTGCTCAGCTGGTTCCCTGTCAGAATAAGCAAGGCAGGATGGTTCAGTTCAGCACAAACACATGTCACAAGGCTTGGGCCTCTCCATCTATTTCCTCATAAGCAAAAAGAGCTCAATGGCAGTGCCACATGCGGCAACTAGGAATGGGACACCCAAAAAGCTTCTCTACTCCAGCTTTGGGAGAAAGAAATCACTATCTTCCCATTCTGAGCCTCCTATGTCACCTGTGTGACCAATTCCTGAACAACAGATGCACCTTTGGGAGAAAGAAATCACTATCTTCCCATTCTGAGCCTCCTATGTCACCTGTGTGACCAATTCCTGAACAACAGATGCACTGAGATTGTGAAATTCTCATCAACAGCCTTCCACTGCATTTTCATAAGCAAATGTGACAATATTGACAGTAGATTGCCAAATCCTGTCCTAGAAGGATTTTCCCACTCCCAGCATTGTGTACCTCCCAGCCAAAGGATACAGACTGGTGGCATACACAGATGTAAATGGACCCCCCCAGCAAGAAGGTCTTCTGGAGAGCTTCAGTCCTGTGTCACAAGATCCTACAAAGCACATGACTGAGCCTACAGGACTCACATGGACTCTCCTACTCCCACAGGCCCTGAACGATTTGCACCCAAAGCTCCCTCTCACAGCTGTGTCCCACATCCCCGTTATCTCTGCTGTAGCTCCGCACACCTGGCTCCTGAACGTGTCTGTGTCTGTGCACTCCTCTCCATCACACTGGACCCACGCTCTGGGCAAGAGCATTTACACTCCTTCTGCCTCTCCAAAACCTCTCCTCATACAGGCGAGTGGGAACGGGGAAGCCAGGGAAGAGCTACAGCATGTCTCCACAATTTCCAGCAGAGGATGCCATAGCACATATGTGATACTTCAACATAGGTAAATGCCAAAAATGCATCCCAAAGATCTGGGAAAATTAGTAATATCCCACCAGCTGAAAACCTCCTGCTTACCCTTCCATGCTGCCTTCCTTCTTTAAAGCGACTCCCACCCTAAATTTCCTGTATTTGTAATTACCAAAATTTATTTAGTGGTATCCAACACCATATCAAATGCTTTACAAAAGTCCAGGTAAATGGGATTGCTGAATTTTTAAAATCTATTTACTTATTATTCTTAAAGAAACCCACCAAATTAACTATTCTGTGACAAAATGTACTTGAACATTTTCACTTAGCTCTGTATCTTTAAATTCTGTTATTCAGAATTTGAAGCATATGGCTTTAGAGTAGTTTTTTAGGCCATGATTTGATGGGATGGAGCCTCCTCAGTTCAGAGACCCTTGGAAGAAGCTGTCACAGCTTTCATTCCCTCCTTCAGCACTTTGCAGGGGTAAGTGTCGTGTCTATGCAAACACATCATGCAGCACAGAGATCAGTTTAACAGGGTTGTACCAGCCCATGCCAGACACCCCTAACACACATTTCTCTGTCATGTGCCATTTTCCCCACAAGACACTGCCAGGAGAGACAAGTTAATGTACTTCCTACCAGAACTCTTGTGCTAATGATGCACTTACGTTCAAGATCACATCTCTCCTGGTTTTAGCATAGCCATTCCCTTGCAGGTCCTTGCACTTCCATTGCCCAACCTTCTGTCACCAACATGCCACGTCCTCCCTTCAGCTGAACATGGAGCTGCTTCCTTCCTCAATTCACAGCTTACAGATAGCTCCTCTCCTTCCTGACCTTTGACAAGTACCTTTAGTTGTTCCACTACTCCATTAACTCTGATTTTAATACCTTGTGTCAGATTTTTGCCAGTGCAGGTTTTTTGGCTTTTGCCAGGAACATGGACTGACGATTGTACCAGCAGTTTTGACTAAGAAGTGACTCCAACTGCCCTTCACATCCATAGTACACCCTCTAGTCTAGCTGGCTTCCCAGAATAATTAATTCCTCCAGTCTCCCTGAGCCCCCAGCTGACCCCAAGCACAATCCAGTGCACTTTTTGATGAAAGTGCCATATTACGCAGCCCAAGCTCAGCTGCCTGATCCCACCCTTTAACTGCCCCTTTAGCATGGCTGGAATGTGTATCCCTGTGGGGAACCAGATCCAAGAACTGATCCAGGTTTAAAGGAACCACTGGTAAGACTTATCTTTCTTTTAATTAAAGTAAGTCCTACCGACAGCTTTATCAGCACAAATAAGATGATGGTGGAGGGTTGCTATAAGATGCTGGAGACTGGAGCAACATCAGCACCTAAAACATATCCGGAGCTCACCTCTGGAGCCTCATTTACATCTACAAAGACATTTGATGATGATTATTACTAACACTATGGGTGTTTTTTTAGGACCTCAATATCTAAAATCTTCTAATACAAAAACATTTATGAAGCTGTACCATGTAACATTATTTTAATAGCCTATTAAGCTTTCACACAGGATGAAAATGCAGCCATTGCAAGGAATTCCTCCTCCATCTCCAATAAGGAACAGGAGATGGGCAGCGCTCAGCTGACACCTCAGTCAGCAGCACTGCCCCACAGGCCCTACTGCCTTCCAGCTGTAGCACATAAACTATAAAACACCAAAGTATTTCTGAGCAAAACTACTTCATCCCTGTCCACGTTACGACATCACACCTCTTTTCCTCCTTTTGTTTGTGCAGCAAACTAAGCAAACCTTTTGTTAGGACTAGATGCTGCTCACTGTCCTCACTGAACAAAGCGCTGACACAGCTCCTATCAACCAATTCCCTACCCCGTGCTAACCCCAACACTCCCATGGGGATCCTTCCTGTCACATGTTTCACGAATTACGTCCAGCTGCCTTAATCTCATCAATTCAACAAGTCTGTCCTTTTCCTGTTTTATTCCTCTTGGATACAACCAGCTCTCATTATTCCCTCACCCAAACCCAGAATGGATAACAACAAAGAAGCTGGACATTGGATTCCACAGAGTGGACATTAGAGATGTTCTTCTGTAATGTCAGGATTTGTCATATGAATGCAGAAAGACCAAAATCAGGGCAAATATTCCAATGCAAACATTCATTCTTCAAGGCCCCCAGCAATCCAACAGGACACAAGGCTCACACGTGCCCAGCTGAGCACAGAGCACTGAGATCACGAGGGAAGCACAGAGCTTTCAACCAGTTTCAATCTTACAGCTCTTGCTCTGCCTTTGAGCATCACTGTGTTTAAGTAAGATAAGATGCAAATCAGGGCAGCCAGAATGTTCTTCAGGAACTATTACAGTGTTGGAGGCATCACTGCCCTGGAATAAAACACCTGGTGCAAGTCCTTATGAACTACCTGAGTGACTGAACAGGCCACAAACATCACAGTGAGTCAAACCTCAAACCCGAACTTTGTGTTGTTCAGAAAAGCAGCTCTGAACACACTGGGACAAGGCTTTGCTATGTTTTATCTAAAAAAGCATGAGCAGCCCAGTGTCCCTCCGGGAATCCAGTGATGGGGGCAGAGGGACCTGGCCATGCACCCTGGGCTATCATGCCGTGTGCCGTGGCATGTGCAATCAGTCACTGCCGTCTCTCTAGAACCACAGTCCTTCTTGCAGCTGAATTGTCTTCCTTCCTCCATTCCTGCAGCAAGAAAGGATTAAAACATTAAGGCCCATGAAATATAGTAAAAACAGAACGGGGAAAATACAGAGTAAAGGTGGCTTAAAACAAAATCACTGATTTCCGAAGTCACTGACTCCCATGGAGTGACAGCACTGTATCTCACAGGGAGAAGGGAACGGGAGGTGCTCCCTGAGCAGCAGTGATATGGTACAGTACAGGACCACTGCTGAAAATTTTTAAGACACAATATACAGATATGGCTGTTTTCTAGAGTGAGAAAAATGTGGATGTTAAATTCTTTCCAAGATGGACATTAATTTTCTTAAACCTCCACAGCTCGCTCCTCAGATCATTGTGCAGTTGTGACCAATGCCTCAGAAAGCTTCATATAATCTTGTTTAAGGACATACATCTCTGCATGAATTACCTCTACACTGTGCAGGATGTGGGACAGTGTACATGTGCCATATATAGCACCTACACAGCAGAGACACAGCAGGAACACACACAACTGACAGGTCTGTGTACGCACTCTAAACAATGCATAAATACAGTCTACATGTGTTTTACTACACACAGGTATTACATGTATGTATATACAAACGTATATGCACTCTGTCTCTTGAAAGATGCAAAGTAGAAGGAACAACCTGGGACAGAAAGGTAAAGCAGGATACATGATCACAAACGTGTTTCATCACAAATTCTGCAAGTCTGGTTAGACCAGGATCAAACCCTTCCATGCCAGGACTGAGAAGCACACAAGCTACTTACCACAGCTGCTCATGGGGTGCAAGACAGCTTTGGAGTCCTGCCAGTGCCAGTGCCCGCTCCTCCTGTGACACCGGAGCTGGAGCCCATGGCAGGAAGCAGCTCAGCACTGCTGACACTGCCCCAACTCTGCTCCCAAGCCAAACCACTCCTGCTCTGCTCTGCTCTCCTCTATGAGCCTTCTCTTGGGGCAGAATCTGTTCCAACACATTCAAACAGTAGGTTTAACAGGTTTGTTAAAGTAGGTTTAACAGCTCCTCTGATCCCTACTCTGAGAACACATGAAGCCTCAAACTTATTTTTATTAAATTCAGTTCATTGTAAGCTCTAGTTCGAGCACATGCTCTTTTGTAAGCATGGAGCTCCAGCCCTGCAGGGAGAAGTCAATCCATTCTGGAAAGTTCAACCTTCAGAACATTATAAACCACACTTAAAATTCAAATAAAGTCTGCATTTTAACCACGCCAAATTTGGTTTAAATTAATTCTGTTGCAATGAAATATTATTTGCCAATGAGATGTTAGTACAAGTTATGTCCTGACAAACTAGATTCAGAGTACCATTTTGCTCATCACTGTTTCTATACATAAACACTTAAAAAAAAAAAAAAAGGACAAAAAAGAAAGAGTGTCACAGTGCTAAGAGCAAAACACCATGATTTATTCAGCTGCACAGGTAACACACACGTGTAAACCATTCCCAAACGTTCCACTTCCCCCTCCTGCTGTCAGTACAGGATGGAAGCAGATGACAGTTTAGAGAAAAGAAAGGCAGTTTCAAAAATCAGGACTCTAAAGATGAGGAGGTATTTGGGGAACAGGCAGGGCAGGGCCCCTCTGACACTGAGCTACTGCTGAGCTGGGGAAGCACGAGGGAAATGATGGGAGGCGGGGATGGCAGCCAGGCTTTCCTTAAATAGCTGCTCACTGTCACTGCTGGGACAGAATCCAGAGCAAGTGCACTGTTAGCATGACCTAGCACATTTCTTACAGTCATATTCTTCTTTCTTTTCGTGTTTTTTTTTTGGTTTTTTTTTTAAAGGATAGGAAATACAGAGAAAATGATTCAGGTATCTTTCTCTGACATATAAGTTTAACACCTTTTTTCTCCCCTCCTCCCTCTTTCACTGTTCTGGAAATGAAGGGGGTGAAATTTGGAAGCGGGATACCAAAACAGCAGAGCAAGGAGGGGGCATAGTCAAAAGCTAGGGAGTCTGTCAGGAATTCTGCAAAATCACAGTCCCTGCCTGGGGGTTAATGGGTCTACACTAAGGCTTTTGGTTTGCTTTTAAAAAAGGAGCCATTCTGAGGGGCTAGAACTTCACATGGCCATGTCTGTTATTAAGCTTTTTGGAATCTAATACATTTTTTCCCTCATGATTTTTCATAGAAAAACATGGAAATTACAACAGTGGTCAAAATAAACATGAGCGAAGTGAACCACATGGGATGAACTCTGGTGGGAGCAAGAACGGAGAAGGTGTTCCAGCTCCATGCAGAGAAAAACCCAGGAAAGGTCTAAATCCTGATGAAGCATTCCTGAGTACACCAGATGCTGCACACTCAACAATCCACTGATATACTGGTAGGACCAGAAAATTCTCACTTCTGCTCTTTACCAATTTAGCTCAATGAATAATTCCATATTGTGAACAGTGCTGAACTGAGAAATTCCCATCACAGAAAAAAAACCTGCAAAACTAAAAACTCCTGAGTTGGACGAGATCCTGAGCTGAGGCAGCATTGCCACACGTTCCATGACACCATACATGAAACACTATTTATATTTCTTATTCTACATCACTTTTCACAGTTAAGAGAAAAATCAGAGGCAACATCTCAAAGATACAACAATTTGCCCAGCTCTGAGAGGGATTATTTCTGTGACTAAAGGACAGGAGGCACCTGCTGAAACACAGCAGGACAGACTTCAGCTTACCAAAACTAGAAATTTGTGTTGGTGAAGAAGGGACTGACCGGAACACAGTCTGTGCAGAGCCAGCAGGGTTATATGTGTTCCTCCAACCAAAAGGATGCGGTTTCAGAAGCATTTCTGAAAAAGGCCCCTTACAGAACCTCCCCCAGGGTGTTACCTGGGGGTGTCTGTTCTGCCCCAGCCTCACCCTAGAACCAGGGAGCCCGACCTGCACTGATGGTCCCTTCTCATGGAATTACAGCTGTTGGGTTGGAAAAGCCCTCTAAGGTAATGAAGTCCAACCATCAACCCAGCACCACCACCACCATGTTCACCACTAGCCCATGACCCCAAGTGCCACACCCACACGTTGTTTGAACACTCCCAGGGATGGTGACTCCACCACTGCCCTGGGCAGCCTGTGCAGGGCTTGACAACCCGGGCACAATTTGCAGAAAGTCTTCATCCAATCTAAACCTCCATTGGGCCAACTTGAGGTTGTTTCCCCAAGAGCTCCCTGAAGAAGTTTCACTACACATTTCTGAGTAACAATGTAGCTGGGCTTTGGGTTTGGTTTAATCAGAAAGAAAAATGTAAGATAAAGACAACAACTTTTTTCCTGAAAAATAAAAAGGAAACTAAGCCCCTTCTTTTAATTCCATCTTTCTAACAAGGCCACAAGTTACAAAATCTTTAGTGGAGGAACCTTGATTGGCCTATTCCTGAATACAGTTCAGATTCTTCTGAAAACATGTCAAATTCCAAACTGCACAATAATAATCCAATTCCTGCAGGGGAAAAAAAGACAAAATATGAGCAATTAAGTAAAAGCCTAATTCTATTTTGAAGTACATCACCCTTCACCAGGGTTTAAGTAAAAGCATCCCAAGTATGTTCCAAACAAGTGCTCAACAAAACCAGCCACGAACATGTGGCAAAAGTACAAAACTCTTTTGCACTATTAACATAGATAATGTCATTTAAGTCTTAACACCAGTGTAAAATATCTATGAGTTGTTTCATTTAGTTTTGAAAATCCATATAGAAAACAATGTTCATAACTTCATCCACAGGATTCTACAAAGCTGCTGCTTCATCAACAAATCTTTGAACTGTTTCAATATGAAAATTCCATTTTTTCAAACTGCTCAAAAATCATTGCAGAGAATTTCCAAGCACTTGAATTGAAGCACAACCAAAGTATGAACTTGATACATTTTTGCAGTTGTTTCTAAAATAAGTTAATTTACATAAATCATCTCAAAATAACACAATGGGATTCAACTTCATTTTAGACATTTGGAAAGCAGTGTCATACTTTATTTAAAGTAAACCCATGTAAAAACAAAGTTTAAATGAAAATGGTACCTGAAAAATAAATTATTTGATATAAAACAAATCAATAACTTAAAAACACACTAAATATACAAAATGTGTAACCATATACTGTACAGTATGGAAAGCAATTGATAAAACCTTCTGTCCCACAAACAGATTAATTTATAAACAAAAGATTACATAAGTTAAAGGAAAGGAAATTAATAAAAAGACTAGAAGTACAGTATTAGTCAAATTACTCATCAAATAAAGGTTTATCCCATTTTATGTTTCAAATGTCTCAAGTCATTTTCTTCTCAATGACCAAGTGAATAAGTTCAGACATACCACTAAAAAGTTGCTCAAAAATGTTTAAAAATAAGGAACAGTAAGAGAATATTGAGATTCTGAAATGTGAACACAGAAGCAATTTTCCAAGGTTTCAGGTGGCAGTTCTACCATTACTGTTTTCCCATCATTAGCAAGAAAAGAGAACTTCAGTGCTGAAAAGTCCACTCAACAGAAAAATATTTCTAAACCTTTGTTGCTGTTTGATCGAGTGTGATCTAGAGGGAATCACCAGGGTTGAACATCAAACCCACTCACAGGGTGGTGAGTTATGCTTTAGAGATCACAAAGTCTTTGACTGAATTCAAATCATGTAGGAGGAGAAAGCAACACTTTGAATTCGGTTTTGTTTGACTACATGAGACTACTACAAAAAGCAACCACCAAAACGATGCCGTACCTGATCAACCTATGAGCGGACACTTAGAAATTAATGCTGATTTTCAATCCACTGTTGTCATGGAAGTATCGCCTCTTCCAAGCGAGAGGGAGGGAATTGAGACCCTTTTTATGAACTCCACTTTTTTTATTTTTTGTATTAATAAGGAGAAACCCAGTAAGGTATAATAACCAGAGAAAATAACCACTAGCCTCTTGAGCTCTGGATTTATCTGTTCTACTGCGCTGAGTAGCCAACCTTGAGAAGTGCAGAGCTACGTTAGAGGAACTTGCCAAAGGCACAAAAAGACTCTCCTGCTTCCAAATAAAGATTAAAGTACCTCAGGTGATAAATTCAGCTCTTGGAAAACAAAACCAAAACAAAACAAAACAAGCCAAAACACAAGTGCAGTGCCACTCAGGGAGCTCAAGGGGTTGGTGTTTCCTTATGCTAAAGGTGAATTTTGTCCCTTCCCTCTAAAGCTATTTGTAGATGCCTTAAGGTAGAAATGTAACAATAAGGTGCTTCACTGACAGAGTTATAAAGGACACATTTCTTCATTATGGAAATAAGAAATATGGTGACCTTCTGGCAGAGGCAGCATCCGGACAAACTGCTCCGTGTTCATGTGATTGAACCAGGTTACCAGCAGTTCACAAGAGCCGTGTGTTAAAAACCTCCCACAAACCCCAACCTTCTGCAGGCAGAGCTATCAGAGGAGGTACTTTGAATAAACAGCTTATTTTATCATATGACCTGTATAGTGTGTTAGAAAAGTAAATGTGGGGACATTCTCCAAGTTTTTGTTTTAAAGAACATATGTAACGATAAACTATCCAAAAAGGAACTTAAGTTATTGCAGTTTAGAATGCACTGGAAAAAAATCTCTCCTGAAAAATTTGAAGAATTTCTACTTTATTGACCTTACCCAGAACATTAAAGCAACACAGAATTGTAACAAATGTTGAAGGACCTGAAGGACTATTCATTTTCCAAACTCAGCCTTAAAATAATTGATCGCCTTTACAGTTAGTTCATCATTTTGGTTTTGACTGCTGGACATTCTTTCTATAAATGATACCAGGGTTTTTTTAAAAAAAGATTTTTAACTGCTTTGTATAAATAACATTACTACAGCGTTCAATCCCCCTACAAAAATAGGTGTCCTCTCCATGCAAACACCCTTTGGTCATCTGGACAAGGCAAGCGACCACACACTGACCAACCAGCGTTCACTGCGGTGACAATTTATCCTGCTCCAGTGACTTGTCTCTGGATTTTCAGTGGTTTTCATGCTCACATGATACAGATGTACAAAAAACATATCCAAGCAAAGGGAAGGAAAAGCTGTGCGGCCACACAGCACTGTGATGATGGTGACTTCTCCCCACATCCTAAGAGCTGGATCCTCAAGCCTTTCCCAGTCCCAGCACTAGAACAGACGCAGGGATTGGCACAGGAGGGCTCAGGAGGCAACAGTAACTGCACTGGCCAGTCTCTGACGGGGGAGTGGAGCAGCTCAAGTAAACCAAACTTTACAATAATGCAGCTTGAAGAATAAAATAAAATAAATCCAACACTTCAGTGCACAGACACCATCTAACAGGGAACCACTGAGAACTGAACACACTGAGCTGCTCTGATTCTGCTCATGTCTGGATTTCTGGTGTTGCCGTCCCCTCACTTGAACGATCTGCATGTGCCTTTGCCAGCTCATACCAAGCACATACAGCAACATCAGAGATTCCTCTTCCATATTTATGTGGGATTTCCCTATCTGCTTATGGTTAACAGGAGGTTTATAGGTGATGAGGCTCGTGGCCAGCATTTTGGACAGGGTGAATTCCGTTAATGTGGACATCTGGGAAGCAAATGTAGCAACTCCCCTCGGCATCTATTCACGAGACATTGTGACAGCAGCATGGACAACTGTGTTTTCAGCAGGAAAACCTGATCCTTCAGAAGCTACACCGGGGGCTGTCCAAAGAGATTCTTAACCTATTCTAAAGACCCCAAAACACTCCCATCACAGCTGTTCCCATAGCACATCTCCAGTACAGACCAACAAATCCAGGTCTTCAAAATTTGATCATCACATCCTAATCCAGCAATGAAGACTTTCCAGAACTGTCGACCTCAATGAGACCACTTCATCTCACGAGCAATGTGAGACCTCTGCTTTGAGACAGCCCTTTGGTTCTACAAAGATCTTGTAAGCACTGACTGATAGAAGCATCACCTGACAGAAACACCTGGATTACACCAAATTAATGAACGAAAAAGCAGAACACTGAGAATTAAGAGGCCAAAACCTCTCTTGAAACAGATCTTTCAAGTGAGAGCTTCAAAGCATGGTCTGCTGAATGGCATGAGGAGGAAACCAGTTGCTCCCACCTTTTGGGTAGAAAAACTCCCAGCAGATGTCTTGTTAGAACTTAGTTTCCACCCCTAGAAGTTTCCTTTTGGTCTTTACTATAGGATGCACAGGCTGCTGTATAGGACCAAAAGCATCAAGAATATATACACAAATTTTTTCGGACCTCAGCTATTTATGCCAAGGTTTTATTGACTTAGAATAGTGCAGATCATACACTACTTCTGGTATCAGCACTGGATATTAGCAGAAGTTTTCCCTCTTTTCCCAACTCAAGCAGCAGTGCTTTGCTCATACCAATTGCTTGGAAATTACTATCACAGCAACTATCAAGGAAAGCTGGAATCTTTTTTAAAAGATTGTTGTAGTAGCGGTACAAAACCGCTTTCTTATTTAGCAAAGAATGGGAGATGGAAAAATAGGGAAGCAGTGGAAAAAGCAAGGAACAGTGATGCCAGAAAGCATCCAAGAGAAGGGGGTTTTTTTCAGAAGTGGCAGCACAGCAATGTGCTGCTGCCATAGTGTGCTTGGAACCAGTACTGGTAAGAGTCATGTTTAGGGGTCACTTGCTGGAAGTCTGAACCCCCAGCTAAATATTGTGATAAACAGCAGCTCTCATTTAGTTTAGTAGCAAATTTATCTTAAACGGAATAAAGCAAGAGAGAATGACAGGAATTGGGAATGACTACAGCCCACTCCTGTGGAACAGGACAGTGCAGGGTTCAGCAGTGATGGGACACGATAAGAGAACTTCTCTGTTCTACACAGCTTTAACTTGGGAGAACCCCCAGAATGCTTCCCAATCTCTCCCTGTACACAGAAAAGAAATAATCGTTGACGTAATAAATGGATGGTAATGAACCGGTGGAAGGAAACCTCTGACAGCCAAGAGCAGCTTTGGGGGGTAGGAGTGGGCTGGCTGCTGTGTCACAGTCACAGTTTCACAGGCCACTAAGCTTCTAAAGGGATGGGGAGTGAACAGACTGGCAGGAGAGGCAGGGTTGGATGTTTTAACAGGAAAAATCCCACCTGCATTCACGGCACACAAGCTCAAACTCAGTGGGACTCGCAGGGCCAAGGCCTATCTGTAGGGTTTAGATACATCCTGGGCAGGTCCAGGAACATCAGCAGTTCCCACAGGTCATCCCTGGAGCTGGGCAACAGCTCAGCCACATGTGGAGGCTGAGAGAGCCCTCGGGCTGTGCAGATCCCATGGCAAGGAGAGGACAAGGAGAGGACAAATGGCAGCAAGCACAAGGCAAGGTCAGCTGGGGGTGGAGCGAGATGAGGAGGCAGCATGGACTGGCCTCAGGAGTTTGGAAATGAACTGTGGGGCTGGTAGAGACTCAGGCAAAACAAGGAGACACTGCATTAAACTGCCACAGACCCCACTGCCACACCTGCTCTACCTACATGAACACCAGAGCCAAGCCTCTAGTTGTGCACAGCAGCTCACACACCTGTACAGGCAGGGTCAGCCTTCCCAGCTTCCTACCCCAGCACACCTAAGGGTTACATCAGTCTGTGGCACACCATTTCTATGTGACAGATTTATTGTGGTGCTTGTTTCAAAACTCTTTTTCTTCTACTCATCTGTCAAGACAGTAAATTAAAGTTCTCTTAAAGAGGAGCTACAGTTCCTTAAAACAACACTCTGAAAGCTAGACACTTTGTGCAATACTTAGCAAAAAAAAGAACAGAAAATAAAAAACAAAACAAAATTTGAGCAAAACAAAATCAAATTTAATGTTCTTAAATGCAAAAGTAAAAACAAACAAAAAACACAAAAAAGCAAAAGAAAATTAACAGAAACAGAACAACTCAAAGTTTCAAGGCAGTCTGCAGAAAACCTAGGGGATTAATCTTTAAATCTACAAATCAAAGGGGTTTTTTGGTTAATATCTAACTTGCAAGTTGTAAGTACTTTTCTGCTGAGTGTTCAATAAGTAAAGCTAGTTGTCAAAACAAAATCCTATTAAAATAGAAAAATCTAGCACTCATTAGAAGGGATGCGAGAAATACAATGCTCAAATGTTTATAACTGTTTTTCTTTACAAAATAGAACTGCCAAAGGAATTCCAACTACAATGATCTTGGAAAATGAGTAAGTATCTTGCTTGCTGCATTATAATGTACCAGTAAGTAGTGCACCATGCATTAAATATTTGGACAGAAGAGATTCAGTCTGATAAAGTAGCAACATATATTCACACTTGCTTTTTTGGAGTTTCATTTTGACTCTGAAATCTTCCTGGAGTTTCTTTGAAACTCTTTGGTCCATTCCTCTCAAAGTGGGCTTTAAAAGTCACATTTCTAAAACCTGTGAATTGGACAGCTTGGCCACTGCTCAGTGTGCAACTTACCTCCCCAATGGTGTTAAAAGTTAGGCTGGCATGCTACTACTTACAAGACCTTGACTTTAAAAAGCCTGATCCTCAACTAGACACAGAGTAATGAATATTAATTGATCAAACAACTTACTGTCAACTAAAACATTAGTATTTCTCAACTTTTCTTCCATACTACTGAAACTGGGGGGGAACAAAAGGACAGGGGGATGGGTAGGAAAAACAACATAAAACCAAAGAAAATCAATGAATTCAGCCTGATGTTTTTCAGAAAATTCCAGTTTTTGCAGACAACATTCAATGAAACAAATGTTAGTCTCATAAGTGAAAGCATGCTTCAATTTTACCACCATCCAGAGGGTCTAGTTAATGCAATCTACTTAAGATTTCAGGGGATTTTTAACATGTTTTAAATGAAATAACTTAAAGGAACTTAAAATTGGTCTAACATTGTGGGATTTCAAACATTTGAACATGTCAGTTGCATCCCAGAATATAAAACCTTTTCACTTCTCATTTAGACTAAGACAAACACTTGTGAAAATTGGCGCAAAATGAGTTTTACACTAACAAAAATGTTTCAACTTCTGTCACTCCATTATCTATTCCATACAAAAAGCACGAGCAAGTTATTTGTGGGACTTGTTGGTTTTGAAGGAAACCTGTAAGATTTTGTCCCCCAGGCGGTAGCCATTAAGACTTGCTATGGCCATTGCAGCTTCTTCATAGTTTGTCATGGTCACAAAACCAAAACCTTTGCACTTGTTGGTGTTGAAATCTCGAATAACTTTCACATTGGTAACCGCACCAAAGGGGCCAAACATCTGCCAGAGGATTCCCTCATCAGCATCTTGACCAAGGTTGTAGATGAAGATACACCAGCCAGAAGATGCGTTTCCTGGAACATTTACACCAGAAAGCCCACTCATGTGATCTACACCCATAGGAGAGAACCTAGCAAATAAAAAGCACAATATTTCATGTAAAAGTTCAATTCAATTAAGCAAATTAACTTGAATGGGAAGCAACTGAGAATGAATATTTTATACATGGCACATCAAAACCGCCACATAAATGTTTCCCCATTCAAACTGACAATCAAATTGACAGCTGCCAGGAAAAAAAAAAGTTAAATATTCCAACTGCTTTATCAACAGGGAATTATCCCAGAAATAGGCAAGGAATAGGCAAGACAAGATTACATGATCACCTTCCCAGGGGACCTGGATAGATCTCTGAACTCAGCCAGGCTGCTCAGTGTCCAGGGCATTGCTGCAGAACTGCTCCGAGTTGAGGGCACAGGCAGCACCTCCCCAGAGGCCCCAGACAACCCCAGGCATCTTCCACTTATTTCACAGAAGGAGATTTTTTTCTATTCCATCCTCCTTTTCTTGCCTCTAAAAGAACATATTGGGAAACTCTTAACTCAGAGTTTCTTTGGGTTTGCTGGGGCAGGGGATGAGTGTGCTGGGTTCTTAGCAGTAGAGACTGTATGTATTAATTTCTTCTTTTGAGAAACAGAACAAAACCTACTCCCTTTCCACCCAAAGGCAGCAGGCAAAGGTGCAGGCAAACACTCCCAACATGAGCAGGCTCAGTTCAGTTTTACTATTCCAGTGTGTATGGATGGTTCTATTAATTTACACCAACTTCATACCAGGAAAACTTAGATCTGACTTTACTGAACTGGATTTTTTAAAATCACCTACCCACTCTTCCTGAATCCTGCCTCCTTCACAATACCTCAGCAGGATTCAGGCATAACAAAAAGCAAAAATCTTCTCCTTTTTATGTCTTGCTTTATATTAATTTCTTTTCCCTATAACCCACATTTCTAATTCCCCTTTATTCTATTTCTGGCCTACACTTCAGAAAATCAAAGCTTCTCAATATTTTAGTACAATATTAAGGTTGCACAGCTAAGCACTCAAAGGCCGGCAAATGTGAAAGCTAAGGTCAAAAATTCACTTTGAACACTTGTGCTTATTTATTATTGAAAAATATGAGGTCATGTGATCGTAGAAATATAATGATACTATACCAGGGGTTCCCAAATTGAGGTGTACCACTGGTGATTTGCAAACCCCTTAAAAGCGGTACACGAGCTGCTCTCTGCCAAGAGCAGGGCGGTGGCAGATCCTGATTCTCTGCTGACCTGGAGGAAACAGGGAAGGGATGTCTGGGCAGTGAATGCTGCAGTAAGTGCCAAATGCTTCCCCTCTGACTCCTTCTTGCCCTGCATCAAGGAGCTTCTGCTGCCTTTCTTGAGGAAGGAGGGCTCGAGGTGGTGTACGGGGAGGGAGGGGAGCAGAGGGGCGGCAGTGCACACACACACACACACACACACACACACACACACACACACAGTGCACTCACACAGGGCCCTCTTCCCCCAGGCTCTCTGGTGCTGAGAGCTCATTGCCTTGGACACCTGAGCTCCTGGACTCTCCTGTCCCCAGAGTAAGCATCACTCCGTCCCCTCTCTTGCTGCTGCTCTGCAGCCCAGGGGCTCCTGGAGCACAGTGGGACACTCCTGAGCTGCACCGACTCACTGGCAGCCAGCCCCAAGCAACTCCAAGTTTGGGAAGCCTTGTACTACAGCCAAACTGAAAAAGCAGTTAGAAGTACCACAAGGTGAATGAGACGTACCAACCCATGTGATCTGATGATGAGGTGACACATCTGCTATTTCTTTTGGCTTTGTATAAAACCGTTCCTGTGCTTGCATGCTTGATACACTTACTTGTTCTGACAGACACCTTCAGCTCTGTAGCTTCTTTCCAAGTGAGTAATGATCCGGTAGGATGAATTTATCTTAATATCTGTCAAGTTTTCATCTCAACAGATCACCAGTCCTGGGTCCCTGCTCAAACCACGGAGCTCAGAATTGCCTGACGTTGGTTCCAGCAGTTAGTATAGCTCTGCCCCTGCCTGCTTCAAAGGCTCAGGGCTCTGCCCATGAGCCCAGTTAACACCACATCAAGGACTGCAATCAGTTGTAGAAGAGCAACCGGTGTTAAATGCAAGAAAACAACAAATCGAAATGCTTGTTACAGACAAAATAATTTAAAATAGCAAGTACCTCTGCTCTTTGGATACACTTACGTTCAAACAGATTTTCCTCTCTTCCTGTTTTGACTCACAAAAATGTTACAGGTTTATAAAAAAACCCAAACCAAACAAAACAGGGTAAAACCAAAAAAGTCCCCTAAAAGACTAGAAAAGTAATTTCAAAAAAACACCAAACCCTAGGAAATACAATTCAGCCAATCTGATGAATCTCTGTTCTCACTCTGCACAAAAGGGACCCCAGATCTCTCACTCAACTCAAGGTAACAGCCTGCATGAGCAGGGCCCGGAGCAGCTGACACACAGCTCTCTGTCCTACCAGGACAGATTTTTGTAGCCCCATCAATTTAAGATGACCTTCAGGAAGTTATACTTATTAAGGATGTTTAAAAGACTGTCCAACTTGGGCAAACACTAAGGCCAACAGAGATCCAGGATGTTTCAGAGAAAATGGATTTAAAATTTCTTTAATATTGTACTTTGAACGAGCTCAGTCTCAGCTCACTTACAGCTGGTGTCCTCATTTCTGTTGTAATTATTTTTATACTGTCTCCTCCACATTGCTTTTTCAACCCTCCCTAAGAGTCAGTAGCCAGTGTTATTTGTGGATGGTTAGCCAGTGTTATTTGTGGATAGTTCTTTCAAGCCATGCTAACCTAAAACTCCAACATCTTGGGGTATTAAGTATCAACAACAGTGTATTTTTAATCGTAACTCTTTTTCACTTTATCCTTCTCATTTCTATGAATGACCTTTCGCTCCTCTGCCACTAGACAGACAAGACTGCTTCATTTAACAGATCTTGGGATTAGTTTAACCCACTGGAGGATGTAATCTCAGAAATGACACTCCTAAATGAAAGCAATTCAGGTCTATGCAAGTCCTGTAAATTCTTTTCATAGAATCACAGGAACTCCTGAGCTGGAAGGGACCCAAAAGGATCATCACGTCCAGCCCCTGGCCCTTCTCGGTCCCCTCCAACAATCCCACCCTGTCCACCCGAGAGCGCTGTCCAAATGCTCCTGGAGCTCTGGCAGCCTTGGGGCTGGGACCATTCCCTGGGGAGCCTGGGCAGTGCCCCAGCACCCTTGGGGGGAAGAACCTTTCCCTAATATCCAACCTAAACCTCCCCTAGCATAGCTTTGTGCTGGTTTTGCTGAACTCTTTTCCCTGCACTCTGAGGACAGTTACGTACAGCATCACAGGTGGGATGCCAATAAGCAGGACCTTTAGTTTTAATATCAGTTTGTGTTGCCATTGCACTTGAGCTTGGCAGCTTTCTATTTTTTAATAGTGCCACAAAGAGCAGGAGCTCAGCTACACTGACAACGTCCTTCCCACAAGCAACTTTTTCTGCTCTCTCTGCTACAGACAGAAATGATCTGCTATGGCCAACAGAAATCTTGTTGAGACCTCAGTGACACAAGCTCTAAGACTGAAATAAATCAGGGTGTTGAGTCACACAGCCACGTATGGAAGACCAGAAGCAACTGGGGTTTCAGTCCCATATTCTTCCAGAACTTTGATGAAATACTACTCTGGATGAAATGGTTTCTTCTTAATACACATAGCTTGCATCTAAATTACAAACTGGTCTAAAAACTGAAAATTTAAACAATTTCACTGGAGTGAAACAAAGCAGGTGTACACGAGCTGTCTGAGCAGCCATACCACTGACAGGGTTAGACACTCAGTCTTCTTGCACTTCCCCTTGGTTCAAAGAACTATCAGAAATTACTCCCCTTCAGGCATTCAGGGCAGAACTCATGCGTTGACACCGGTAGAGTTATGCCCGTTACAGGAACTGGTTCCAACCCTGAACAAGTCTGAAAGCAAAATCAGCTGAACTGGCAATATTTGAGATTTGAAAGAATGTTCTTCTACTATAAAGCTCTGGTGAGCTGCAAAAGCACAGGACTTCCAGGGGCCCTGGGCAGTCTCCTCATGCTTCAGGAGCTAAACCCCTCCATTTCATTACAGCTCAGCACCTGGAGATCTGCTATTCTCTTTAAGTAAACAAATATTACACCCTAAAGAAACCCCTGCCCCAGATGTCTGTCCTCCAGACACAACCCCACGCTGTGGCATCACTCCCTCTGGGTAGAATCAGAGAGGCCAGGTCTTTGAATTAGCCCAGGAATCCAGTGGGACACAGCACTAAGACCAATTCCTGATGTGAGCCACAAATACCCCAGGAACTCCAAAGGATTAAGAGAACATTAAACAAAGGGTTGGAGAAATTTCTGTAGGAAATTAATAATTACAAATTAGATACTAAAGGCTTAATCCTGGATTTACAGGGATTATGATGAAATGAGATGAAATGTAATCAAAATATCAGGTTAAGTATTCAACCTCTGTGGAGCAGAGATCACAACTTTAATTTATACAGACTGCGAGCTCTGTGGAAGCTGCTTATCCCTTCATCATGTCTTGCTCACTACCAAAACAAACAAGACTCAGCCCGAACTCAGGTTCCTGATCTTAACCACAGCATGAGTAATCACAACTCCTTCAGATCGGCATCCCTCAAGGAAGACAGACTCACTAGAAAAACTTGAAGCTAACACTAAAGGTGGGAAGAAAAACACAAAGGGTTGTGGGACAGACTTGATGATGTTGGAGGTCTATTCCAACCTTAATCATTTCATGACTCCATGGGATAAGTGTTGTGCATACATATACAGATGTGCCTGCATGGGTGACTGAGGGAAGGAAGCTTCGTAATAAGTGTTGGAGTTCTTGCAAGTCTGTGACAAGGCAGAGATGGACAGTTTGTGTCTGCAAGTCAATCGGTGGCTCTTGCGTCCACAGCGTCTTCCTGAAAGCACAGCCTGACCCCCAACTGTTCTATTCTGACCTCTGCCAGGCTGTGGGACCTCAAAATCTTCAGCTCTTTCCCCACCAGCAGGTCTGTCACTGGGAGCAGCAGTTGGCCAAAGTGTGCTGACAAACAAGCACTGGGCACAGACATCCAGGGGGACACAGTCCCCATAGCAGCAGGAATGGAACAGAGACAGAACATTTTCTTCCATCTCAACCCCCACTATGACATCCTAAGCCTACAGGAACACTGGGTGTGGCTGCCCCATCCCTGAAAGTGCTCCAAGCCAGGTTGGAGGAGGCTTGGAGCAGCCTGGGATAGTGGAAGGTGTTCCTCATGGGAGGGGTGGGACTGGACGAGCTATAAGGTCCCTTCCAATTCAAACCAGTCTGTGATTCTACGAAACGCACACAATTGATACTAATGCTGCTCTAAATGGTACAATAAGAGAATAATGAACAAATTGGTTATTAAAATTTAGTTTCACCAGCAACTATTAACATAAATACATTAATCATTTTTATTGTTCCTGAGTGATCATTACAGGACTGAATTAAAGGTATTTGGTCTCTTAATTATGAATGTGAATATTATTTACACTGCTTATTCTGATGCATTTTTATCTTGGCATAAATTTTAGGGGGAAGAATGATGAAAACGTCCAATTAAATTAAGAACGTTAAGAATGAAGAAATGAGCCGTAAGTCTCAAGATTTTACTAGGACCAGGACACACTGAAGCCCTGGCTGAGACAAAGGGCAGATGTGTTAAGTTTTTAAATAATTGACCTATATGCAAACAATGGAGAATTTCATTCCTTAGTGTGGCTCAGAAGGTTTGGTGTAGAGATCTGGGTGTCTGCTTTGGGGAAATGAGGAGCTGTCCGAGCTAAACTTCCCTGGGCTACAGCTGAAGAGAACTGGAGAACGACTGAGGCTGGCAGAGACCTCTGGAAATCCTCTAATAAATCCCCCTGCCCAAAGCAGGGCACCCGGAACAGGTTGCTTAGGCTCATCCTGTCACCGAAACTCACCAACAACTGGTCAAATAAAACTCCTTAACACCAATACAGCGTTAAGAAGGGCATTATTCATTACAGGCCTGGTTGCACAGAGGATAACTCCACCTTGTGCGCGCATGATCTTCTACAAGCGTGTTGCTTATATACAGTCACCAGGTGCATGTTCTGCTCATTACCATAAAGCCCTCCCCAATTTCCCAGGTTCAGTCCTTGTTTTGGCTGTGGCTGCATTCCTAAGCCAGATGTCTTCCCCTTATCTTCCAACTGTCCTTGCTGAGAAAGCAGATCCTGCATAGCCTGTTTCCTGCTAAAACTACACAGGCACAGAAGAAATTGGATTAACCCTTTTGGTATCACTTCCAGCCAGGTTTCAGCATCTCCAAGGATGGAAACTTCACTGTCTCCCTGGGCAAACTGTTCAACCACTCAGTATAAAATCACAGCTGACTACAGAGTACCAATTTTCTCCAGGGACCCATTACACAGAGCTGTGCTTGAAATGCTGAGCTACAGCACTATGGACAGGTGACAGCAACATTGGAACAGCAGCACAGCTAAAAGCTGGCTGAGATTCTAGTCCAACTTTACTGAGCTCACTGGATCCCTCACAGGAGAAAAATAAAACAGAAAAACCCAAAAAAACAACCAACCAACCAACCAAAAGAAAACAAAAAGAGTAAATTCTCAACACCTCACAGGAGAAAAATAAAACAGAAAAACCCAAAAAAACAACCAACCAACCAACCAAAAGAAAACAAAAAGAGCAAATTCTCAACAGGGAACCACTACTCTCAGAAACATATATCATCTCAAAGCCCATTGCTTCTCTGCAAGACAGTCAATATATCGCATTTTCCAGAGCACCCTCCAACCATCAGCTTCCTCCATGAGCACCCAAGGCATTTCCAATTGAAGCAATTCATACTCAAAGCAACCGAAGCAATTTTCTATGGCAAAGCACAGTGTCTTCCTCAGCCCTGGAAGCAGACAGGATGCTGCAACTACTCAATATTCTCATCAGTGAACTTGTGAGGCCTCAAAGGAAGGCAGGACCCTGCAGTTTGCAGTGCAGGCAGGAAACCCACAGAACCTCCTCGTCAGAAATAAGGTTTTCCTCTCTTACTGTAACACCTCCCTGCTGGAACCAACTATTCAGAGCTTTAATTAAGTTGCCAAATTCTATCTGTTTTCAGATATACAGATCACAGAATGGGGATCTGTTGAGACAGGTACCTACCAACACCCACCTGGAACCTTCTGCAGCTGTCCCTTCATTGTAACCCAGTAGTGGAAACAGACACCAGAGTGCAGATACCTTTACATATTAACTTCAATATAAATTTTACAAGTAAGATTTTACTTTAATAATATTTTAATGCAACAGTTTATTTACATAACACTGCAGGACACATAGTGCACTATGTATTCATTCACACACGCTGCAATGAAGGTATCACTGCCCAGCTGCAGGGGCACAGCTCCCCAGACGGACATGGGAACAGGAGCACAGCCTTAAACGCATTTGTTCTTCCTAACCTACCTGAATCTCTGCGCCTGGTGATGCACTGGCCCTCCAAACCGTCTAGCTGGTGAATGACACAGCTGCGACAACAGTGCCACATTTTTGTTCTGGTTAGGGTTGGCTGCAAACTTCACTGTAATTGGCTCGGAGGAACCTGGGGGTTTGTGACCATTGAAATTTGTAATTGCCTCTTCTGCTTCTGACCTTTTGTCAAACCGGATAAATGCGACCCCTCTGGACAAACCTTGTAACCAAACCAATAAAAAAACAAAAAACAAAAAAACAAAAATAAAAAAAAAATTGAAGTTCAGGATAAACTCAAAATAACTTTGAAAACAAAACCCCAAAAAAGTTCAGTATTTCTATGGTCACAGCTTTCAAGTTCTCTACATTTACATTTCTTCAGCAGCTGAAGGATAAAGTACAAAATTAAGAAACCAAAGACAAATGAGCATACTCATTTCAGCTATAACAACCACAGTAACTAAACATTTTACAAAATACGATAGAATTCCATGATATTCATCACCAACTGACATTTCCATTCACAAAAAACTTCTCAACACTTTAAATTAAGTAAAAAAAAGAATTAATTCCAGTTGCTTAAAAACAAACCCAAACTCCCCAGTTTAGATTACTTTATCACTAAAGAGCATCTGCAAACACAGAATTGACACATTTTTGCAAATGTTTGCATTTTTCCATGCTAGAAACACACTCAGGTTCAGAGATGAGGAAACAAATGCCTGACTTTAATAAAGGACTTTCACCTTTGTTAATGGAGAGATCACAATTTCACCTGCACCACATACGTTATTTCTACCTGGCACATACATTATTTTTATTCATTAAAATCAATGAAGAATTACCTCTTGGTAGCTGTACTGAACCAATACCACAGCTGTTAAATATCTGCATATTTTTTTCCTAGTTCCAGCCCCTGGATGCTGTTATCCCTCTGACTGAGGTACAAGTTATGCCCTGTGAGCTCTCCTCCCCTCCCCCTGCTTCTCATCTGTGACTTGACCTTAGGCTGAAAATACGGTTTTATCACAATGAAGCTAAAAGGGCACATTTTGTTTAAATGCCATTCCAAAGCAGATATTGCGGCCAGACTAAATGTAGGACTTTATTAGCTCTGTTTCAAAAAGGGTCATATCAGATACTTCCATGTTTTCTTCACATCCACCCATCTTCAAAGCCAGATACAGAAGTTAAGCTTATCATAAATCACAAGGTTGTTGATAACAGTTGAGGATCATTTTCTCTGTTTCACAGAAGGAAATGCAACATGTCAAAACCTGGGCCTGCAGCAAGCAAGGTGTGTTTGCATTTTGATAAATAACAACAGACAGGCTCACGAGACTAGAGCTGACAGCACTATATGCTCAGGTACCACTGAGATCAGCCTCCTGTGCTGGGGGAACATTATGTCCCACCCTGGGAAGGCCCAGAGTAGCAGCATCACTCAGAACTCAGCAAGGCCTATCCTAGAGCTCAGCTTACTGTGACTCCACTTTCATGTTGCTCATCCTAGTGCTTCTCAAAGTATTCATTTAAAATATAAATATTGTAGAAAGTGTATTTTAAAACAGAATAATTTTCAAAAGCTGGAGCACCACCTCTGTGAGAAGGTACAGCTACATACAAATTAAAACATGTCTTAAGTGGGAGTAGACCAAGATACGAAAGGCAGGCTTAAAGCCAAGGCACAGCTACACTCCTGGTGGAACAGCAAGCCCAAGCTCTGCAGGCATTAACTATGAGATGCAACAGAACCCACTCTTCAGTCAATGGATTGTTAAGGCTATCGGAAAGCAGGCGGTATGTTCTGAATTACGCAGCATCAGGCCTCAGCACACCCATGAGAACTGTTTTATTCTTGGGGAGATTTTATTTGTAAACTTCTGTCATCTCATTTTACAGCTCTGTCAAATCCAGATGCTCTCCAGACCCCACAGACTTCCAGAGAGGGATGAGTAGTTTGGACATTTGCATTAATAAGTTTGCTGTGCTCCACAAGTCTTTTTCTTGCTTCTCATTACAGCTGTGCCCTGGATAACCAGCTCTAGAGACAGGACATTGCAGGTATCAGAGTTGGGCAAAACAAATCATTTTCTCCAGGAAAGGCAGGATGGGATTTTCCTCACTCAACCGTGGAGTGTTTGCCATGTCAGTCCCCAGATCTCACCAAGTCACCTCAGGTTTCTCTGATGCACAGCCACGTTTGCAGCATGGTCTGACCAAACACCTGCAAGTGGTGCCTGCACCAGGAGCTGGCTCTGATGGGGACACAGCCTTGCAGACCTCAGCCTGCACTCACACTGGGCCCACCAGGAGCTGCTGGTGGCCCACTCCAAACTACAGCAGATTCCTCACAGAGAAGGAAAGCTGCTTCTGAACTGATGTGTATGAATTCACATCCCAGTTATAAACGTTAAATGCGGAATTGCTAGAATTAGATTGTTTTCTAATACATGACATGCATAATCAGTGAGAAAGTGTATTTGTAAAAACTCTCTCCAGATTAATACATGACATATGGGCTACTGGTAAAAACACAGAACACTTGGGTGACAGGATAAGCCAGACTGCAGTTATACTGTCTGAAATAACAGGGTAAGAAATTAAAACTCTGAGAACACATTGTAACACAGAGTCAGAATTACCATCATAAAGAAAACCTTAACTTTGGTCTCCCCTTAGCCAAGTGCCTAACTAAGTAACTTCTCCCCTTTCTCTTTTTTTTTTTTCCCAATATGCAAAATACATTTCGAATTTCCAGGGCAGTGTATGAAATCAGTTCCTTTGCTTAGCAGTAACCACAGAGGCCTGTAAGACATCTCAAATGGTTTAAAATACAAGAAAATTGAGTGAGTGAGTTCCAGGCTGGTACAAAAGACAAAACACACTTTTGTTTTGCTTTAAATCTGTAACTATGGCCTAGAATTGACCTGTGGATAAGAGCTGCATGTGTGTAAAGTCAAGGTAAGGTCAGCACTCCAGGTTACACACATGGCCCAGAAACAGAGTGCACTGCAGTGACAGCAAGTGTCAGAGCAAGAAAGTAGATTTGGCAAATCAGTAACTGATAAAAATGACAATAATCCTATTTTAATATGGTCTGAGGTTTGGGCTGTGAGCGGCAAAGAGGCAGCATGAGTCATTCTGTGTTTAAAAAAAATCACTGAACATGGATATCCTGTTAAAATTCTATCAGTGGTTGGCACCAGCTGTCATGATTAGCTTGTGGAAGTCTAATTTACTTAAGTTTAGGTACTGCTAGTCTCAGAAGAACACCAAACACATGCTGTATACTCCAGTTTTCTGTAGCCAAGGCCCCAGAACTCACCTGTGGTTTGATCCACAAGCACACGTGAGTTGATGATGCGCCCAAAACGGGAAAACATATCTTCTACATCCTTCTGTGTCATTGACCGGGGCAGGCCACTGATATATAAATTAGCATCCTTGATAACTTCAGAGCTTGGGCGGGCATAGGAAACCTTTAAAAGAAATAAAAATACACGTTCAGGGTATTAACAGGGAAGATCAATTTCTTGTCATAAGCCAATTTAATTTACTCCCTCACTACCAACATACGCATTTTTACTGGAGTTCAAAAAAATGGAACCGTGAGAGAGTAGGGGAAAATCAACCAAACAACAGGAGAAAGGCCATGTCCCTACATAACTCCATTCATTTTGGGCTTACCCAAGAGATAACAACTATATTAGCATTGCTGTAAGGAGACAGCAGCTGACCAATACCAACGCTCCCAGCAAACACTTTTGCCACGTGAAGAATCCCGAGTTCTGACTCGGACACTGGACCTGTCACAGCTCACATCAGGAACTTGTCCTGCCAGTATATTTTCTAACATTTCATAAAAAGATGGCACAAGTAGAGTGCAGTTTTCTGTCCTAATTTCTGCTACTGGAGAAAGCTGCATAGATCACCTAAGTAGGGGTGAATCCTACACATAAGCACAGGCTGTTGTTTTGGATAAGGAAAGGAGTGCACTTGTGTTAACAAGATTTACAATAAACATTATGAAGCATCCAAGATGTGAATGAGTTAAAAAGCCTGAAAACAATTTGGAATGGTCCCTCTACTTGTATAAAAATGTGGGAATATAAAGAAAGGGAATCTTCAAATACTAAGCTGTTTCAAAACATTTCACTATTCTCCGCCCAGATTCATGCTTGCTGCAGCTGGGAGCACACAAACCTTACCATCAGAATGAAGTTTATTACAACGCTGTTTTCAGAGAAGACTGAAGAGCTCCTACCTTGATTGTTTTTGACTGAAGTCTGAGTCCATTCAGTGTGTTTATTGCTCTTTCAGCATCTTTTGCAGTTACGTAGTTCACGAAGCCGTAGCCTAAGCTGTGTCCTAAAGGGAAGAACATTTTTTAAAATTAATCCTAACAAAAGAATGTTATCACAACTAAAATGAAAGGAAATGTAAACAAGAAGTGAACTCAACATACACAGTCCAGACAGCAAATACTTCAGTAAGCCAAGGAGGTCTCCCACGGCTGGCACACATCATGAATAACTTGAAGGTCTTTTATTTCCACTCTGGACATCCCTCTGCCTTCATAGACAGCAGCCATTGGACAGAGCACACATCAACAGCAAGAAATTTAAGACTAAAACACCAACTCTGACCACTCTTGCAAACTTCATGGGTGCGGGACAAAGGCAATCACTTAACCAAGTTCATCAGTACAAACTCTCGTGGATAGAGAGCAGAAAGTGAGAAAATGTCAACGGATGAACTGTCAGGTAAGAAATGAAGAGCCTCGTGATTTCTTTGGCTATTCCAACCTCCACCCCTGGGGGCAAGAGGGAAAAAGAAGTTTCCAGTCCTTCATTAATACAGCTAACAAGCAGCAACTTTCCCAAACACAGCATCATAGTGAAGAGTGAAAAATTCTCTTTAAGGCAGACAACTCATGTACTATCACTTTATCTAAGTTTACTCTTAATTCTTACAGGAAGAATTTGATATTAATAATAAAAATCTTTAAAATATTTAAGGAAAAATATATTTATTTGGATACTTACTTGTTCTGCTTCTATCTCCAATCTCCACGACTGCTACTATCAATTATAACATTACATACTAAGGTCATTTTGGGTTGCAATTTCCCAACAATTAGAAGCTCTTATCAATGTCGGCCTACAAATAACTAAAATACTTTCAAGACTGTTTCAGAGCAATAAAACAATGGCAATTCGACCCAAGACACACCTCTTTCAGCCAACTTCTCCTTGTCTCCGTCAGATCTGTGGGATTTTCTAAAGAAAATTGTAAGCATGCATAGGAAAATGTGCTATTTTCCTCTAACAATATACTACTTTTAATTTATTAAGTTCCATTGTTAGGCTTGAGGACACTAGAGGACAAAGCTAATTGTTATGGTAAAGGATTCTGTGGTGAAATAGTCCTTTTCTAATCACACTGCTTGGCTCTGCAATAGTCTTAGCTGACAAGGAAGTTTCCTTATGCTTTCCAGACATTTCAGAACACCAAATACAGACACAGGTGTCAAATGATGATATCCTGGCACAAATGTCAGAGAAAATGAAGAAAAGGGCTGCAAGAGAACTGCAGCTTAACTCCAGATACTGAAAAAAAGAATGCCCAATCTGCTGAGACATCAAGATTGCAAGCATAAAATCCACAAGGGAATGGAAGGAAACCCCAAATAACCCCCAGTGTTTTCATGCCAACAGACTGACTGCAGAACTGCACCAGCTCCTGGCACGGCCTCTGCCTTTGGCTGCTTCCTTGTGAAACCTAATCCAGCAGTAACTCAGCTGAACCCAGGCAATGTCAAAGCCTGTTGTCTAATAGACCCTTTGTGTAAACACTCACAGGTAATTTCTGCTGTCTGCTAAAACTCTTAAAGAAGCCAGATCCACCACGTTCAACTCTCGCACAGAAACAACGTCCTGTTCCCGCAGAGACCTGGTGTTAAACCAGCTCCAATCAGCCTCTCATGACACCAGACACAGCACAAAACTTACAGCAAACCGCTCTGTGCCAGTCAAGTAGGATTTAACTCCATCCTTCGGAGACTCACAGATAACATCTGCAAAATTCTGATCAATGTTTCTTACATGTACCCACAACAATTTTTTTGTGATTTCTTTATAACATTCATTTTGTTTTATTAGTCAAAGATGGTAAATCATTTAGATCAAATATGGTTGGTTCACACCCACTTACCTACTGAGATTATTTACCTCTGATTAAGAAAATGAATAATTGAACAATCAGAAAAATGTTTAGCACCTGGACCCTACCTTATTTCTCCACAGTCTGACTAAGAAAACAAAAGTAAGTTTAAGAGGGAAAAAATACCAGGTGGACATCTGGCAACGACTTTTCCCTCTTGCAAGGATGGGAAGGATCCAACATCCCTCACAGGTCCAGCCCTGCTCTGAAGGCTCAGAGCAACGGCTGCTTTATGGGTATTTTCATTCTGTCCCAAAAATCACATAAACATGAATATTCCAGCAAACTACCAAACAGAACCAGGTCCTAATAAAACTTACAGAAATGGGCCCTTAAAGACCAGGGAAATATACTCCAAACAAGACTAATCTCTCCAAGTGTGACCCACAGTGAGCCCTGGCAGTCAGGACTGTCACTTCCTGGATGGATGCTGCACTGGGGAGGACTGGAGGACTGTTCTCCTGACAGGTGAAGAAGAGCACGATTCCACTCATATAAATTTATTATGCTGTTTTCAGTACACTGAGTATCCCTCCCCAGTCCCTCACAACAAGTTCCCAGAGAACACAGCAATTGTAGATCATGGAATGGTTTGGGTTTGGAAGGACCTTAGAGACAATTTCATTCCACCTCCTGCCATGGGCAGGGACACCTTCCACTATCCCAGCTTGCTCCAAGCCCCGTCCAACCTGGCCTTGGACACTCCCAGGGATCCAGGGGCAGCCACAGCTGCTCTGGGCACCCTGTGCCAGGGCCTCCCCACCCTCCCAGGGAACAATTCCTTCCCAATATCCCATCTAGCCCTGCCCTCTGGCAGTGGGAAGCCATTCCCCCTTGTCCTGGCACTCCAGGCCCTTGTCCCAAGTCCCTCTCCAGCTCTCCTGGAGCCCCTTTAGGCCCTGGAAGGGGCTCTGAGGTCTCCCTGGAACCTTCTCTTCTCCAGGTGAATACAGCTCTCTCAGCCTGGCTCCAGAGCAGAGGGGCTCCAGCCTTCAGATCATCTCCATGGCCTTCCCTGTGCTCATTCCATGTCTGTCTTGTGTTGGGGTCCCCGGGGCTGGAGACAGCTCTGCAGATGGGGTCTCACCAGAGTGGAAGAGAGGAACAGAACACCCCCTCTCCTGCTGCCCACGCTCCTTTGTTTCCTTCCAATGCATCACACAGGTTACGTGTTTATGCACCATTTGAGATCAGTGACAAGGAATTTTAAGTTACTTATACAGAGGATAAACCAAACCTAAGTAACAGCACTCATGGACACCCAGGAGTAAAAGGCACCACAAGACCTGGGTCCAGTCCCCGGAATCAGAAACTATGCCCTAACACACACACAAGTCCACACAAAAAGCAGTTCTGATTTTTGTCCCAGGCACTCTGACTGAAAGCACATTCTACAGCCTCCAGCCAATGCTCTCCTTTTCCGAACTCAGGTCTACATATTCTGTGTCCACTTGTTCCTGTACAAGTCCTATCGTGGACCTTACACACGCTTCTCCTTCCAAGTGTCTGTCCCCAAAGTACTCTCAGTGACTGTATCCTCTTGGCCTTCTTTACTGCTTTTGTCAGAGCAAAATTCTGCACCTTTTCCTCTTCCACTTTTGTACAGGTTGCTCAATGACTATTTCTTGTCCAACAGTTTGAACATCCTGGGAAATGAGGGGGCAGGGACATAATGGGGTTTACTCAAACAAACATAGATTAAAAAAAGAAGGCTCTGAAAGTGGCAGGATTACAAAGGTCAGACATTTTCATATTCCCCCTAGGCATCTGACAATAAGTTTGTACTGAACCCAAATATTACAGTCCCATTTACTTTTACCTGGCAACTATCATTTACTTGTATTTCTCTACAATTACCTAGAATGCAGACCTTCCCTCTTAGTTTGTACTTACCACCTTTAAACTATGTTAGTATAACATGATCTTATAGTCCTCAAGTGCTAGAAAAACCCAACCCATGCAAAATTGACAGCATATATTAACTTATCTTGCTCTAAAATACCCAATAGCATCAGCCTCAGCCATCTCCCACTTAGTGCCCAGTGTTCATCTCTACACAGGCTGGGCCAACACACAACAGCCCCGTCACTGCAGGAGGCATTTCCACCTAAGGGATGCCTGTGCAGGAATGCTCTCCGCTTCACAGTTTTACTCCAAAACAGTACAATCCACCTCTCTGCTAGGGATGCCAGGAAATATGTAAGGAATTGGCATTTACACAGCATTATGACTGCTGTTGTCAAGTGTTTACCCCGGGCAAGGAGAGAAGTTTTTTTTGCTTTCTCCTGATGTTCCCAGCCTGCTATAGAACCCTGCAGGAAAAGGAAACTGGTGCTGTAACAGTTTTCAAAACATTTTAGTGGATAGGAATTTAAAAATATTTTTAGAAGTTTGCACATACAAAAATGCAAATTTACTCAAGAGACAAAGCTAAAAAAGAGCAACAAATAGGTCCTTATCTGGATGAATAATTAACAAAGTAACTATAAAACCTAGTTTTAAGCGAAATACTACAGTCCTTCAGCAGAAAGAATCAAGTTTTGTTTCCATGATAAAAGGCCCTTTCAGGAGTGAGGGCACTGGTTTTCTTTCCATGCATCACTTGGGTTTCTGTCCATGTCTCTGCTTCCTTTCCCAGCTCCCAAGACACACGGCTTCAGTCACCAGCTCCTTCCTTATTCCCAGCCCACTGCTGGCAACTCCAGCTTCACCAAGGAGTCTGATACACACCTGAGCACTTCACTGAGAGCAGCAAACTCAGATCCTCCCCATCCTGTCCTTCATAAGAAACCCTAAAATCAAACCTGGCTCCTGTTATATCAGTGCACCTCAGCACGACGGCAACTTAGTTTAGAACTTGTTTTCTGAAATGGGAATCGGTTTTTGGAGGACGTGAGCTAGGTTTGAGTTTTTCGTTTGGCTTTACAAACTGTGCTGTGAGAGTGATAACCAGAGAGCCTAAATACGCATGAATGCATCGAGAAGTACCACATAAAATACCAGGCATCAGCAGAATTCAAAGCAGTGACTATAGATTCTGAGGATAAGAACAGATTAAAGTGCTCAGACGTGCCCTGTGTGGGCTTCTTTAGCACAGTTACACTGTTGTACAGCCAGGGCTACACAATCACATCAGCCTGGAGAAAAACGCAACCATCCTGCATCAAACTTCCTGAAAAGTTTTATGACTATGGAGAAGTGCAGCAAGGTAGGACTGGCAGAGAAGGTGATCAAGAGACTGCACCCTAACTCCCAAGCGAGACACAGAACATATACAGCATCCTCTGTTTCTTAACAGCCAGGAATACGGGCAGATGTGTGAGCAGAAAAGCCTGGCTGAGCAGGGAGCCTGTGGCAGAGCTCCAAGGGAAACAGAGAGCACAGGAGATGGAAGCAGTGACAGCTACAAAAGGAGGAATTCGGAAACACTGTCCACTCTGTCTGAGGAATGGCAGAGCTCAGCTGCAGTTCAAACTTGAAAAGAATGCAAAGAAACAAAAGAGTAGTATCAAGGGTAACAAGAAAATGTTCTATTGCTGTCCCAGCAGCACAAGGCTGGAAGTGTGGGAGCAGATTTAACATGTGATCTGAGCAGAGGGGCACAGGATGCTTTCTGTGCCTCACTTCACCGGCAGAGTCTAACAAGCCTCTGCACTTCGGAAAGAGCTCCCAGAGAAGGGCAAGTGGATGAAGACTGAGCCAGGGACTGACTGGTTGAGTGAACTGGTCCCAGTCAAACCCATGGGGGGATGAAATGGGCTCTTTGCCAGGGTGCTGAGGCACCGGGCTCATGTCCCTGCCAAAACTGCTTAATCTTTGAACGATCAGGAAATCGGAAGAAGGAAGGTAAGCATCTTCAAAAGGAGACAAAAAACATACACACACCCACACATCCACCCACCCCTCACACACACTCTACCTGTATGCCTGGAACTAGTGGAGTTTGCAGTGATGTCTACTGGGACCTGCAGTTACCTCATGATCCATATCGTGGAGGAGGTGATGGGAGTGTGCTTTCACCAAGACTGGAGATGACACCAAGTTGGGAGGAACCTGTCATAGACTGAAGGGTTGGGCTGCCACAGGCGACAAGCCAACAGGCACCTCATGGAATGCAGCAAGGACAGATGCAGAGCCCTGACTGCGGGGATGAAGACACCCTGGCAACAATAGACTGGACACTTAGTGGCTGGAGACTCCTCTGTGGAAAATGAGCTGGGAATCAGGGTATGGAGCGTGAGCCAGCAGTGCCCCAAGGGAGAAGGGTAACAGCATCCTGTACAGCCAGAAGACAGAAGGAAGGAGATCATCCCCCATTACTCAACACTCACTAGACCACATCTTGAATACTGCATCCAATTTCTGACATCTCCCAACACAGGAAAGACATTGATAAACTGGATTTAACACAGGAAAAGACCACCAAGATGCTCAGGAGACTGGAGCATGTGCAAGTTCCCCCATAGGACAGAGCCTGAGGGACCTAGTCTGACCTCACAGCTGAGTCTGCTCTGAGCAGGAAGCTGGACTAGTGTCCCTTGGAACTGCCCCATCCTACGATCCCCAAGGACAGAACAAGGAACTCAACACTATGCCAACCTCAGGTTCTTTCAGCTCCACGGCACAAGGTCTTTTTCTATTGACAGCCTGGATGCACCCTTCAGTTAAGGAGGGATGGAACAGAACTAAATACTAAAGAAAGGTTTAGCAAAAGTAAAGAATCCCACTTTTCTTCTGCCTCTTGGGATTTTCTCCCATTCATGGAACTATTCCTAAATTTTGAGGTTTTTCTAGTGTAGTTCTTAAATCAAAGCCTGGACCTACCAAAACGGCTACTCAGCTTGGAACAAAGACTCTGCCAATGTTCAGTGGAGTACTTATTCTATCACATAATTTGGAAGCACGCCCTCCCTCAGTCTATTTTTGTGTGAAAACTCATTTTCATAGGTTTCCACAAGACTTCTTCTGTCATTTTTTGTCTGCTGATCTAGGGAGATGATGCTGGTTTCTAGCTCCTCCAGATATCCTTCAGCCAAACTTTAAGTCTGCTCCACATGATAATTTTAACCGCTTTTTCATTTCAATGTTCTAAAATGACAACTTCAGAACCTGACATATTCTCCAGGTGCTGCTTGACTTGACTCTGGAGACAAGCACTTGCTATTTGTTACATCCTTAGCAGGTTTTGTTTTCATACTGCAAGGTGCCCTTACAAGAAAAGAAAGCAGCTTCATGAAGAACTTCTGTCAAAACACATTTTTGGATGTGAACAAATATCTGAAGTATTTAATCACCAATTTTCAAAACTAACAGTTGAAGGGCATGATTTTCCATTCCATGTCTGTGTTGATCAAATTCCATCATCACAACATAGACAGTAATAAACAGAATAACTTCTAGCACATAATTAATAGTATTTTTTTTTTTTTAAATACAGGAAATTATGGAATGGTTTGGGTTGGGAGGGACCTTAGAGACCCATTTCATTCAAGCCCCTGCCATGGGCAGGGCCACTTTCCACTATCCCAGCTTGCTCCAAGCCCCATCCAGCCTAGCCTTGGACACTTCCAGGGATCCAGGGGCAGCCACAGCTGCTCTGGGCAACCTGTGCCCGGGCCTCCCCACCCCCTCAGGGAACAATTCCTTCCCAATATCCCATCTAACCCTGCCTTCTGGCAGTGGGAAGCCATTCCCCCTTGTCCTGGCACTCCAGGCCCTTGTCCCGAGTCCCTCTCCAGCTCTCCTGGAGCCCCTTTGGGCACTGCAAGGGGCTCTGAGGTCTCCCCAGAGCCTTCTCTTCTCCAGGTGAACACTCCCAGCTCTCCCAGCCTGGCTCCAGAGCAGAAGGGCTCTAGCCTTGCACTCAATCCTTCTTTAATGGTATAGATGATGCATCTCAGCTACTCTGGAAATACATGAAGTTGAAGCTAAAACCCACAGTTTGAACCAAAACTTTTCTCCTATCCAGTCCCACAGTTCAGCGATGTCCTCTCACCCACCCCACCTGTGACACTGAGCAGCTGCTGGGTCTCTGACATAACCACTTGTGCTGTGGTGACCACAATGAGTCACAGAAAACATACTACTGGAGACAGAACTGAGTACAGGAGCTTCAGTGCAGGTACTGAAGCAGTTAATCATAAACTTCACTTTTACTTTGCCTGCCAAAAATATTCTGCCATCTCCTATGCAGATTTTGGGAAATGGAAGTAAGTATTTTTCTGTTTACCCAAAGAATTTGTTGAAGCAACAATTAATCATTCTGAAATACTTTCATCTGCCTCATCTCCAGTTAAGTCATAAATGCTACCCAAAACTATCATTACTCACTGAAACACCAAGACAGCACCAGAAACCCCACACAGTCCTATCTGTGTCAGGCTGGGGACAAAGCTCAGCATAGCCAAATAGCCCAGGGCTGTGCCTAGCCTAGAGAGAACCGTGGGAAGCACTGTGCTGTTGTAGGGCTGGGTCAGTCAGACCAACATCGCACCAGCAATTACTGCACTGCGCTCCACCTACACAGAATACAAAGCTGGAAGTTTAGGTTTATATTTAATCATTTCCATGATGTTTCACCCTTTGTGGTCAGTCCGTGCAGCAGCTCAGGATCTTCCTTCTACAGGACCTGAACCCAGCTTTGCTGCAGTTCCTGTGACTAAGACCCAGACTGCTCACTGAGCCACTTCCCGCTTCTGCTCAAGACTTCAAACCAGCACATCCTACTGAACAGAGCCTTGATGGCAACAGAAAGGAAGCAGCAAGGAAACAAAGAAAATATCTAGTTATATTGATAACAATTTTCCAATCCAGAATGTGTCCCCACTGCTTCCCTGGCTTTAGGATACATCTCTTCTGTTCATGGCCAAACCATGAAGAGTCTCATTTAGAGAAGTTTAAGGGCAAAAGCATGTTTAGCTGGTTTGGAAAGCCTGACCTTTAAACAACTCAGCAAAACATTACAAATTACAAATAAAGCTCCTTCTTATGCAAAATCAGTGGTATTTGCCTTGAAACAAAGAGGAATACAAGCAACTCAAACAGACACCTCTTTGGGAAAAAGTCAAAAGCTACAAAGCTAACTTGACACAAGTCTGTTGTCAACCCTGGTTCAGAGAGCTCACAGGGATTTCACCATCTCCACAATACTGCAAAAATTCAACCATAAGAGTAACAGCTTTAAATCCTGAAAACAAAAGGGTGGGATTTTTTTAGTAATTAATTTCATTTCACAAAGCCTCTCTGCATAATTATCATTTATATATGTTCTCTTTTTATTTTTCCTTTCTCTCAGTTCCAGAACATTTCTCTACTGAGATGTAATTTCAGTTGCTCCAGGGCTCCTTTTCCAGATGAATTGCCAGCATCCGAGATTCTGTGAAGTGAAAAGCATTTGTAAAGTGAACACAGAAAACACCAGGCCCAAAATTGTGCAGAAATATCACAGGCTATTTTTTTGGAGGGAGTCTGGGAGGAAAATGCCTGCCCATTTACTGCAAGATCTCATTTCTTTAAACTGGACAGAATTTGTTCACCTGGAACAAAAATCTGACTGTTCAAGATGTTGAGGGCTCAAAAATTCACTTCCTCCATCTCTTGAGGAGGAAAACTTCAGCTTTCAAATAATGACACTTTAGCTGCAAACACTACAGCGCAAAACCTCAGCGAGTGCTCAGTCACCCCAATCACAGGCTGAGCTGAACCCAATTTTTACTCTGCAGAAATGCAGCTGCTCCACTGGAAGAGAATGAAAGTATTGTAAGATGTGGAACAATAACTCCCACTAAAAACATGCTAAGAAATATTAGAACACAACCAAAGATGTTGCTACATGGTTCATTTGTATGGCTTGATGAAGGAAAAGAAAAGCAAAGGAAGCAGAGCCATGAATGGCCTGTACAGCTCTCTTGGCCTTTTTGACTTTTGTACCATAAGGAGGGAGATATTTAAGCCTCTCCGTATCCAGACAGAGTGGAAGGATATCCATGACCCCAAAACAGCAGGGAGTCACTGCCTGTTGTGCCAGCCCTGTCTCAAGGCTTTCAGAGAACACTCTCAGGGTCCCTCTGAGTGGCAGCATCACCACCTGGTGACCAGCCACTGCTCCCACTCTGACATCACTGTGCACACACTGAGGGTGCAATCGGAACCATCAGCCAGCTCAGTGACCAACATTTCTAACAGATTTGGCCCTGATGTCAAACCTTTGGGTACTTCACCAGTGACTCCCCTCCAGCTGCACCTTGTCCTAATGACTCCCAACCTCGAGGATTGGTTTTCAGTTCACCCACAGGCCCTTCACCTGGTGACACAGGTCCTCCTCACTTGCAGCACTAAGAAGACATCTGCCCAGCCTGAGTGAGAGACTTCAGGCACTCCCTGCACAGCTCCACCATCCTTTTCAGTCAAGGCAGCTTTTCTTTGGCCAAGGCCTCTGCTGTTCCAGGAATAGGTGCTGCCACAACTGCTGGAGACCACAGCATATCAACCACCAGCCCTGAGTGCACATGGGCTGAATACAGCAGAGTGCCTGGTCCCTGCTCTGCTTTGCCTGCTCACAGTGCTCTGGGAGCTGTGCTCTAGGCCAGACTGGTACATAGGCCTGGCCTAAGCAACAGCTAAACAAGTGCTTGACTCTCCCCAAGCAGGGGTCAACCAGAACAAAAACTCCAAGACCAGGTGTCCTGAAGCTATCCCATCCTGACAGCAGCTGGCACTCTGGGTCATCAGAGGGGTACCAGAAATCCAATGACAACTCCAGACATGCCCTGAATATTGAGAAGCAAAGCCCAAGAACTGCTGCCAAAGCTGTTGCTTCTGCTGGCTGTGTTCTGATCCTGCTGAAAGAACCTAGGCAACCTTCAGGGCTAAAAAGATGGGGAAGGGTCTGAAGGGACAGGGTCTGAGGAGCAGCTGAGGGCACTTGGCTCGTCCAGCTGGAGCAGAGGAGACTGAGGGGAGGCTCCTCGGAGGCTGCAGCTCCTCCCGAGGGGAGGCGGAGGGGCAGGGGCTGGGCTCTGCTCTGGGACAGGGACAGGAGCCCAGGGAACGGCTGGAGCTGTGTCAGGGCTTGGCATGGAGCTCAGGGAAAGGTTCTTCCCCCCGAGGGTGCTGGGGCACTGCCCAGGCTCCCCAGGGAATGGTCCCGGCCCCAAGGCTGCCAGAGCTCCAGGAGCATTTGGCCAGCGCTGCCAGGGATGCCCAGGGTGGGATTGTTGGGGTGTCTGTGCAGGGCCAGGGACTGGACTCAGTGATCCTTGTGGGTCCGTTCTAGCTCAGGATATTCCAGGATTCCCTGATTTATCTTAACTGTAGTCCTATACCCTTGCTAGAACTCAGTTAGTACCTCCGAGGCAGTTTATGTGGTCACCTTTATGACAAAGGGAATTAAGTGGAGCTGGAAAAGCTGGTGTTCACATTTTCAGTATTTGGGCAATTTGTCTGCAAACCATTTGCACTTCTCATTAAGTTAACCACTGCCACAAGGCATTCTTGAATGTACATTTAAAGAAATCACATACCACCAAATGTGATTAAAGAGCTAGAAAAAAAAAATCCAGAGGTAACAATGCATTGGAATTCCACAATTAACAGCAAAACTGCATAAACAATTTCATGGGTGTTTTGCATGCAAAAGGAAACTATTTCAGCCAAAGAGAATACTTAAGTATTTTCCACAAACAAGAACACTTCAGAATTCTGTTTCTAGACTGAGTTCACTGCACTGGCGAAATGAGTAGTTGCCCTGTCATGTGAACTTGAGCTACTCACCACCCTGCAGCACCTGACAGCTGGGTAGTAAAATCCTCCTCCCCTTTCTGCTTGAAAAGCTCGCATGGACAAGGACATTCATTTCTTTTTTAGCTGCATAATTTCTGAGAGTGAGTCTTCCAGAGAAGACACCATGAAAAGAAAAAGGCAGGGAAAGGGTAAAGCTTTATATCCATTCCTGAGGAATTGCAACTACCTGAAAGTGACTTCTTTTGGTCCTGTAAGCAACATGGCCCAGGCACACCTGCAGAGAGTGAGCCACCACAACAGCCATGTTTGAGATAGACCCCAGATTCCTGCATACAACCTTAACAAGTCAGCCCAAAACGTCCTTTCTGCTCCACGCTTTCCAGCAGCAGTGGAGAGATCCCTTTGCCCCAACAGCTGCTGATCAGAGAGTTTGACCTCAGTGAGCTCCACCAGAACTCACACTGACATAAGCAAATGCAGAGGGTGCAGAGGAAGCCCACGTTTCCCTCCCAGGCTCTGCACAGAGGGGGCCATGTTTGGGGAGCTGACAGGTACAGACAGAGCCTTCGGAACAGTGTGAAGGATCATATCCTATACTTCCTAGAGTAGAAAGTCATAAGTACCAGAGGGAAAACATTCCCTGCTCAGGCAGTACAGAAGGTGTGAGGGAAGGAACAGGAAACCTCAGGAAGCTGGATGCCTCCTTTACAAAACCAATCACTGCCAGAAGGAACCCTCACAGAGGGAGGTGTGCACAACAACCTGTCACCAGTGACTCAGAGCAGGGATACGGTGTCAGAAGCAATAAATAGACCCCATAGAAGTCTGTGACCATAAACACGTGGGGAAAAAGGTTCATAGAATCCTAGAATAGAATCTTAGAATATTCTGAGTTGGACTGATGATCCTTGTGGGGCCCTTCCAACTCCTGGCCCTGCCCAGGAGACCTCAACAATCCCACCCCTGTGCATCTCTGAGAGCAGTGTCCAAATGCTCCTGGAGCTCTGGCAGCCTTAGAGCCAGGACCATGCCCTGGGGAGCCTGGGCAGTGCCTGACCATCCTCTGGAGGAAGAACCTCTTCCTAATATCCAGCTTAAACTCCCCTAGCACAGCTTTGCTGTGGTAGTTTTGCTGAATTATTTTCCCTTGCACTCTGAGGACAGTTACATACAGTGTCACAGGTGGGACCCCACAGCTCACACAATTATTCCAATAAGCAGGAATATTATTTTTAATACTACCATGTGCTGCCATTGCACATGAGTTTGGCAGCTTTCTATTTTAGAATAATTCCACAAAAAAGCAGTTTAACCCAACCTTTTCAGAGTTTTAGGACAGTCAGGTTTGAAAGTACCAATACTTCAGCAGAGTAAGGGGAAAAGACAGAGTAACTAAAACACTCATGACAGACTAACTTTCAGCTTCAGCATTTGGTCCAGAAGGACTAACAGCCTGTGTACAGCTGCATGGACAGCAGGCTAAAGATGACCAGGCTGTCTTGGAAAACTTAGAGCTATTGAGCAGAAGCATCTGTGCTGTGCAGAGTCAGACATCCTCACACAAGGAGCCATCAGCATCTGTACTGCAAGAAACTGAGCAAGCCCAGAGGAGCCCAGAGGCCTGCATTCCTGCATTAACAGGTACTGAAGGAGAAATGTTTTTTTAAAAACTCACTCCTTAGAGGAGTCTACCCCATCACACTGGCTGGAAACCCAGACCCCAGAACCTGGATGTTGCAGCAAACTCAAACACCTCCCATGCAAAATACAGCACGAGACATATTTCTTCTCTTGGATCATCTCTGGCATGAGGCAGTTGCTCTAAGGAAGAGGACATTTAACACCATATCCCTGGAGAGGGAATCAGCGCACAGCACAAGTCTGGCCTCATTGTGTCTGCAGTCAGTGCTGCAGGGCTACTGCCTGATCAGTACAGGCCAACTGGACCAACCCTAGACTTCTTGCTCTCAGCCTCATGAGCCAGAGCCACAGGAAGAGAGGATTTCATTGATGGAATCAGGTCAATGGCTACTCACAGACCACAGCAATCATCATGACAGGCCAGGAGACGCACCAGTGAAAAGTTACATTGCAGGCTGGACACTGTGCCATACTATACTGGGAAGTGGGAATCAGCCTTCTAACATTTCCCTAGGGTTCAGAGCCCCAAGGTATGGCTGATGTTCGATTAAGATCTGACAAAAAGAACAGTGTCCAATGAAGTCTGTAATTCTCTTACGAAAATCCTGGATGTCCAAGACACTCCATAAACACAAGCACAGTGAGCAGCACAGCAGCAATCCAGTATTTGCCTGCTGACCCCCAGTATTGATTCACTCATCACAAGTCAAGCAAAGCCATGTCTGGAAGTGCTGAGGAATGCAATACACCAACTGGGGAATCCAGAGCCCAGCACTCTATTCCTCCAGTATGATCAGGAGGAGCCCTGCACCCTTCTAATGCTCATCTACTGTACACAAGCTTCTCTGTACAGTTACTGAAAAAAACAAAACAAAACAAAAAAACAGAAAAAGAAGTTGTCACATCTCAAACAACAAACCAGACACACAATCAGACACACAATGGTTATAACCCATACACACACAAAGCCAAAAGCTCCGAGTAAGGAATGTGAACTGACACTGTGGTTTGCTGCTACTTTCACCTTCCTGTAACGCTCATCAATAGTGAGATAAAGAATAAGAAGTCTGGGGTCTTCAAAGAGTTTCTCTACATTTTATAACCACAATCTAATACATGGAACACAGATTGTTCAATACTCTGCTGGCATTTGAAGCAAAACCCAACAACATATGTAATGATCATAATGAAATACTTTGCTCAAACAAACCCAAACTCTGGCTTTCAAATCAGTTCTTGAATCTCAGTAATCAGTCTCCAGACAGCTTATGCCAGTTCAATAAGTCATGAAAAACGAAGTATTTTCTGCCCCACGTTTCATTAACAGACAATAAATTGAGAAGAAATGTACGTATCATTCAATGTGCTACAAAAAGCAAGCATTATCAACAAACGTTGGTTTTAACTCTGCAAATACAAATAATAAAGGAAACTTCAAAGACAAAATACTCTGATTATTAGAACTTCATGGGGGCACCAAAAGCTATGACTTCATTGAAAAGAACTAAACTGATCCAAAAAGTCTAATTCCAACAAAAGCTAAGGTTCCCTCCCTCCTGTCTAGGCCACTCAACCCACTCTATTTCACATGCCAATATTATGACTTATCTGGCCAGAAACAAAGGTCAGGGAGCTGAACAGGTTTTTCTGCAGCTCCAGTTTCCTGCTGTCTGCCACAGAGTCAGAGAAATGCAAGTGGAGGCACAAGAAAAGCAGAACTCTGCCACAGGATTGTTCTGTTCAGGGACTGCCACTCATCCATCTGTTTAACAGAGAGTTTGAGAACAGAGACATATAATATGAACATCAAGGGGCAGAAACAAAAGCAAGAGGAAGAAAAAATGCTTAGAAAAAGCCAATTCTTTGGCACTGATATTCCAGAACTATCAGTAAGCATGGAGATGACTGGTAACTGCTCCTAATAGTGTTGCAAGCAAAAGAAAAATTAGGTAGCAACAAAAGTCAGTGGCCTGACCACAGCAGCCACACAGAATCCAGCACCTGCAACCACTTTAGAGAAAAGCCAGTGTTCTGTCCACAGGCACTCAAGGACTCTCTGCAACAATAACAGCAATTTTACTTTACAATTCTTGAGGTTAAGAACGACCTTGAGCACATAAGCGTATGTTTTGGACTTTAAACTACCCAGCACTGTCAAGTTCCAAGTTAAAGTTAACCAGACTTTACCAGAGCATTTGATGCTACAGGAGACAGTGTGAAGCAGACTCTCAACCTCAGGCACTAATGAGTCTTTTGTCCCACTGAAAATATCCTTCCCTCCCACACAGGTTATTCTGTGCTTATTTTACAGTCTAAGGTTAGCTATGACTTGCTATCATTAAGCAAGGGGTCTTATTCCTTGCATAACCAGCCTTCAGAGTAAGCCTCAACTTCTAAGTGCCTCAAAGCGTATGACAACATCTGGGCCGAACACTCACCTTTCAAAACATTCAAAGAAATCACTATTTATGTAACTATTTTATCATGACTGAACATATACATCCCTTAAGTACAGATTTAGACAGACATCACGTGATACTTCATCTGTAAGATATCAGGAAAGCCAGAGACACGGAAATCAGAGAGGCTACTCGGAAAGGAAATTCTGAAGTTTTTAATTATTCAGTTCTCACAGGTATTCTTAAGCAAATAAAGCACTAAAGATGACGCACAGAGCTCTCACGCATTCCATCAGCTCCCATGCAGCTTTTACAGACTGGGGAGCAGTCTCAGGCCAGTTCTGTTACAGATTAGATAACGATCAGTATTGCTGGATTCTGAAATACAACACTGAGCATGTGCAGCAGAGCATTCCACAAGCACTGAGCTGCAGGATGGGGAACAAACACCAGTGCACAGCTAGTTAACAGCACTTTTTTTTTCCCCTCGAGAAACAACCGAGTGCTCTCACTAATCCAAGATTCTGCAACTTCTGAACAAGAATAACCAAAACTTGTAAATGAAGTATTTTAACAGTGCAAGGATTAAAACCTCTTCAGAGAGCAGCTAAAAGCTCCTGCAACTAAACAGATATGGCTCATGGAAGCAGTTGCTCTGTGAGCATTTGTTTTGCTTCAAGGAAACTTAAAGTTTCACAAGTCAGAACAATTCATTCCTCTCATATTTTAAAGCTACTACTACCAATCCTATTTAAGGAACTTACAAGTTAAATTCCGCTACAGTGATAAGACCTACAGCCACCTCAGCACACCTTTATTTTACTGATCAAAATCAGAACAAAAGGTTTGTTTGTATATTCAGAGCTCTGGTAGAGTCAAAACCACTCAGACTGTAGGAAGAATAAATCAGCTGGGGACTAAATCCAAACCAGTTTTAGACCTGTCTATTAATGTTCAAATTTGGGAACTGTACTTCTTGGAATTCTTAGCCATACACACAATAGCCATTAACTTAGCCTTGAGCATTCCATCCTCCCAATACCCAATCCTGGCATTACTGGAGTTCCAGGCTTGCCAATAGTTTGATTACACACAGACAAATATTAAATTTTTCTACATTAAGTTGTATTCAATCAAGTATTTGCTTGAGCAGTCTAGCACAAGGTGACAATTTCTGAAATACTAAATCATACCCGCAACTTTGTCCCGAATAAGTTTTGCAGATTCCACTTCACCGATGCTGCTGAACAGACTCCGTAATTCATCCTGCGTCATGTTCTGAGGGAGGTAGTTTACAATTAAATTTGTCCTACCAATATCATCCCTGCAATCTTCAGCCATGTGATCTTCATAACCATTGGACATTTTACAATGTATCTGCAAAGAGAAAAAATCGTCAGTGAGGTTTAGATCTTCACATTTCCATAAACCAAACTTCCTCCACCTGAAATAAGTTTGAATATTTAAAAAAACTGAGAACAAGCTACTGCTTCAGCAATGCATTTTTTTCAACTCACAAAACAAAACACTATTTATTGAAAATTCCAGAACAATTCATTCTTTCAAAAGCACAAACACGACATACTACAGAACTTTGTACCATTAAAGAGCTCCTCAGGATTTCTATTTTTTTACATTAATAAAAAGCATCAAGACAGGTTTTTAAGACATTCCAGTAAACACCAAAGTATTCCCAACAGCCAAGGTAAAAATCAGGTCTCCCATGTCCAGGTACTTGACCAGCCACAACAAAACTGCCACCTCAACCTGAATTCCAATATTATGCCTGGAATTCTTTCAGACAGGGAGAGGAGAAGCAGCCAGATCTGACCCAGTTCAGTGTTTCAACTGGGGACTATTAATTTTCTGAATGTTTTCCCCTGTAAACATCCATCCTGCACCTCAAGGCCTGTTACTGTTTAATGCTCCCTTTGGTGCTGCTTACCTGTGTGTATGAAACCAGTGAGCCTGTGCTGCACACTGACTTGAGGGCATATTGAGTATTTGATAAGAGTTTCTATTTTTGCAGCTTTTTAAAGAAAGCCTTGAGAAAACATCCAGAATTCCTATCACAGGAAGATACTCTCTGCCTCAGTCCACCATCAGAGACTGAACCCTGATGTTTTAGTTGACCTACAACTAAAACTCAAACCAGATTCAAGCTGCTCATGGCTTGCCAGAATCGTAGTTGTTAAAACACTTCAACCATTTTGAAATAGTCAAAATCAGAATATCTAAACCCTGTTCCTGCAACATGATCTACAGATCTGGATCTGCTAAAGGATAAGCCTTTCCAGGGACTGTACCACTACTGACAGCCGGAAGTTGAATAATGGAAGAAGTCAGAAACAGCAACCAGAAATCCTTGGTCTAGAAAGGGACTGCTCCCTGCATGAAAGGACTTCCAGGCCCTTTACCAGCAGCTGCTGTTAATTCCTGTCTGACAGTGAAGGTCAAATTTTTAAACCAATACCTGAGCACATCACTACGGAATAAACCATGAGAAGACTTATGCTAATTTGAGATTTAACACAGTGTGGATTTGAACTGAATGTTTATCTTTTCAATATGTGTTGAAGCATTAAGAGCTGGCAGCTCTTGTTTCCCTTCACCCACAGATCAGGTTTTACCCCCACTTCTGTGTTTCAAGTGTCAACACGAGCCCATCCTAGCACCCTCTGCCCATGAGATAACCAACCTGTACTGTGAAAGCAATGGAAAACTAGACAGGAGGGATGCCCTTTTTGTTGTGTCAGCAGTTTTAATCTGCTTTCCTTGTAGCAAGATAAGCACCAGTTAATGCTACAGGATAGGAGAGCAGGGGGAGACACTGCAAAGCTGGAAGCAGGGGAAAAGACTCCCCTCAGCAGACAATTCTTAAGCTGCCAGGTCATCTCAGTTGTACTGCAAATTCTGTCATTAAAATACATGTTCCCTCCTGGCTCTGTCAGAAATGGCCGAGCACAATCTCAGAGAAGTTTCCTGCTCTGGTAAATAACACTCAAACAGCTGAACTGTCTCTGGTCACTGTATCTAAGTTATAAAACCATGTAACACACATTTTCAAAATTATTTTAATAGAAGGCAACTTTGCTTGCCTTTACCCTCTACAAAATTCAAGCCCTACAAGCAGAACACACCAATATGTTGATGAGTCTGCAAGTTGTATGGCACAACTAGAATATTTAGTAAGCAAAGGAAGAAACATTGACATTTTTCCACCTTTAAGAGGAAAAAGTCAAAATTTCCTTCACTTTAACCAAATTTGCCCTTTATTGCCATTTATTTATTATAAAAATCCTTCCTGCTGCTGAGATTAAGAAATTGCTACATATTGTAATGATTTCAAGAACAGACACTTAAGATTGGGGTTTTGTTTTTTTTTTAATTCTCCAAGATGCATCTGCTGCCTGAAAAGGAGCCACCACAGTCAGATACCAAGCAGAGAAACATTCTCAGCACACCATGATGGCAAGTTATCACACTCATATTTGGCATAAAGCAGAATTGACAAGAGTTTGGCAAGTGGCTACTGACTTTCCATCATTGTCCCACATCCTTTAACCTGTCTGAAATACTCAGTCTTCACCTCCCAGGATATTCAAGCAGTGCCTGGGGCAGTGCTGATTCAGAGCCATTAGAAGGTGGGAAGGAAGCTTCCACCTGCTTTTCTTCAGGCTTTTAGAAAAAAACATAGGAAGCCCTTGCATACAGGCCTGGCAAACGTTTCCATGGGATACCGGGAACAAAGCTTGCAGGAGCAATAATGGCACAATGAAGAGCTAAAGGAGCAGAGCACTGAGAGAGAAGATACTTCTTTCTTTCTTCCTAATCTCTCGCTGAGCACTTACACAATCTGCTGCAGGACTTACACTGTCCAGCCAGCCTGGAAGTCAGTGGGAAACCACTTCCTCCGCTGGTGAGGAGTTAAGGAACCTCCCCCATCCGACCGGTCTGATGCCATTCTGGGGGTCTCACTGGCACCACCCCAGACTGGCACTGCTAGGATCAAAGCCCCTTCACAGCGGTGGCTCCAGTGACCCCATAGGCCCAGTGTGACTCCTCGCAAACCCCACGCTCCCCCAGTCAGACCAGCTCCTTTCACCGGCTCGGCCCCAGCTCTCCCATAGCACAGTCCCAGACTCTGGTTACTTTGTGGTGCAGTGACACAGAACAGCTCGAGCTGGTGCCCCTGGTGAGGGACCCCGGACAAAGCCCCCCTGTGCCCCCTCCCAGTCTGTGCCCATCCTGATGCTGATGTTTAGTCCAGGGTCTTCTCAATGTGTCAGGGGAGGTTTAGGTTGAGTATTGGGAAAAGGTTCTGGAACAGGCTCCCCAGGGAAGTGGTCGTGGCCCCAAGTCTGTCAGAGTTGAAGAACCCCCTCCCAGAACAACCTGCAGCTCACACTGCACCAGGTGTATTCCTCAACAGGTGAACAGTTCTCACGCCAGCAAAGTTAAAAAGAGCCCCTGAAGAATTGTAACCTCTGCATACTGAAAAGATTTCCAAAAAGAAAAGGCACTATAAGACAGACAGAATGGATGAAACAAGCAATGATACACTGGAAAACAAGTTTTTATCCTACTCTCACTGAAATATGCTGAGGGAATGTCCTGATCTTTCTTTACCAAAGAGATAACAGTCCGTTTTTATCAGTAAATATTCCAGATTTGAGAACCAGGCCTAGACACTAATTTGCATCTAGAACTTCATTAACTGACATTTGTCAATCCACAACGACATAAATAAAAAGACTGAATTCATTTATATTCCCAGTGGACAGGTCAATGATGGCAAGAAGGCCCAAGGGCTCCATTTGGGAAGACTGACTGAAAAGAGACCAGTAGTTTGCAACCTTTCCAAAACATGCCTTTCAATTCTATGTCCCAAAAAACTGAAACTTTATGACTAGGTTCCACTGCACTGCAGTTCCTAAAATGACAGTTTTTAAAAAAATAACCAAATGCTGCAGAAGCTTGTTTGAAAAGGCAGCAGCCACCTTCTTCCTTGGGTAAGATGCCCTAAAACTTAAAATGCCAAGGGTGCACAGAGCAACAACAGGAACCATATGTGCTGTGCCCAAATCTTCCATTAATTCTGCAGGTGCTTGAATCTACACAGTCCAACACTTCACCACCTGTGCCAACGACTGGCCAGCCAGGCAGGAACTCCCAGGACTGGATTGAAAAGCTCTCCAGGGCATTATTTTCAGAAATGTGGCACTGACCATGACAATCACCTTCTCACAAAAGCGCACCAGATCCCAGAGGTTTATTGGCTCTGGCAACAGACCAATAAAAGTTTTTTCCCAATGACACTCTGTATCTCCATCCAGAATTCTAGGAATCACTTCCATTAATTATTTCACTACAAGATGTTTGCTAAGAAGGAAGACCTGTATGGATCTGTGGAGATCATGTGAAACAAGAACAGTGGCAAGAAGAACTGTCCATCTCCAACATCAGGCAAGAGGCGTTGTCTAACTTCACCTTGTTCACAGGACTAAAAAGGCACCAGACCACTATTGGGGTCACAAACTTGAATGTAGACACCTAAACAGATGCTCACAGAATCCCAGAATGGTTTGGGTTTGGAAGGGACCTTAGAGACCATCTTGTTCCACCCCCTGCCATGGGCAGGGACACCTTCCACTATCCCAGCTTGCTCCAAGCCCCATCCGGCCTGGCCTTGGACACTTCCAGGGATCCAGGGGCAGCCACAGCTGCTCTGGGCACCCTGTGCCAGGGCCTCCCCGCCCTCCCAGGGAACAATTCCTTCCCAATATCCCATCTAGCCCTGCCCTCTGGCAGTGGGAAGCCATTCCCCCTTGTCCTGGCACTCCAGGCCCTTGTCCCAAGTCCCTCTCCAGCTCTCCTGGAGCTCCTTTGCGCCCTGGAAGGGGCTCTGAGGTCTCCCCAGAGCCTTCTCTTCTCCAGGTGAACACCCCCAGCTCTCCCAGCCTGGCTCCAGAGCAGAGGGGCTCCAGCCCTGGGAGCATCTCTGTGGCCTCCTCTGGTCTCACTCCAACAAGTCCATGTCTTTCTTGTGCTGGGGTCCCCAGGGATGGAGACAGCTCTTCAGGTGGGATGGGTGATGGATCAGCTAGTGCAGAACTTAAGATGGGAAATTCTTCCTGGATCAGTGAGGTCTGTGGCACAGAGCTCGTGGCACCTTGACTGGAGCACTAGGAGTGGGCCACAGTGAGCATGGTCCTTAAATCACAGCAGACCTCAGGGTGCTGACCCACCTACTCACCCAAAACCTCCATCTTTCTTTGCAATGACATGCAAGTCAGCATCACCCAGGACACTCTATACAGGAAGGGCTTCAGTTGACAGTGCTTGACAGAGTCCCTGAAATGGTGAAATCTCCTTGTTGGTGTTGTCAGTGGTAAATGAACAGGAACCCTGAAACCCATGATGCTGCAGAGTTCTGCCCATGAGCTTTTTCATCCACTCGCACTTCAGTCTCACAGGTTTATTCTTGAGCTCTGCCTGTGTATTTATGAATCTCAATAGGGTGCTTCAAGTAGAACCTCAAGGCTACTAGAGCCCTTCTCCTGTTTCTCCAGCACACGAATATTTGTTGACATGCCTCCCCCCTAGAGTCACGGCTGACTAAAAGGCAACAATTTTGTCTTAAGACATTGCTCTGGCTCTCAATCCTGAAGCTGCCGAGCCGTTTCTTGGAGACCACACCTGAAATAGAACAAAAAGGACACTACCACATTCAGGCAAGTGCCAAACCAATCCAGAAGGCAGGTGCAGAGGTGCTGAGATGTCCAGGCTGGAACACATGCCAAAACCAATGCCACGCAGGTAGAAGGGCCTGAAGAGCCTCCATGAATTTAAACTGCTTCAGGAAAACAGTTTTCAAGAACTATCCAACACAGTGTTGTCTTGCAAAAACTTGCTTTGCAGCCAGCTGTCATGTCAGGATCGAGAAGCAAGAATTTAATCAGAACAGAGAAGGGACAGACACTGGGGGAAGAAAAAGCAACATACTTTCTTCTCTGAAATCACTGTAAGGAACAGAATAGGTTTCACCTGAGTAGCCACACCAGCAGAAAACCCTCGCCTAGGCCTATCAGCCTCCCAAGAAAAAGAAAAGTTTCCTAGTGCTCCACAGCCAGAACACATCTCTCTCAATTACTTAATCCAGACCTCACAGAGCCTGTCCCCATAATCTCCAAGAAAACATCTTTTATTCTTTATACAAACTCTTTTCATGTCCCCAACAGCTCTGCATATTGCACCCCACGAGCACAGACCTCTCCATGAACACCCAGACAGACCACAGGACAAGGACAGTGCAGTGCAAGCCCTGTTGCTATTTGAGTCACTGTGTATTCATGCACTATTCCTTCAAATTCCTTCAAAATTCTGCCAAATCTTGACCAAACATCAAAAGCCATTTGCAGGGAGGGGGAAATTACAAAATCTAGACTGTGTCTTAAATTCAAGAATAGCATTTATACAGTGTATGAAGGGAAACAGCATGAAGTTGAGAATCAAAGGTCATCCCAGCATGTACAGGTCATATGTCAAAGCCTCAACTCAGATCCAAGCAACACATCTAAGTCTTCCAACAGATTATTTTGCTGTACATTTGTGAGGGCAGTGGGTAATGCTTTTCTTATGAATAAAACCAAATCAGGTATGAAGGAGTGTGCCCATGTTTGAGAGGTGCCTGATGCTGTTTCCAAAAAGTCTGTGACCACAATGCAAGAGTCTTGGTCTCACCTTTCCTTGCTCATGCTGAGTGGCAGCTCTGTTTCATGAGTATGAATCCTAAGTTCTGCTGGAAAAGCCATCTTCCTGAACTGTGAACATGATGATTGGATACACATGGAAATTCAAAGGCAGAACGTGTGGTGTGACAGATTCTTTCCCCAAACTAGTTACCCTAGCTCTCCTTCTACTGTCCCACAGCAATCAATCAGTTCAATATTCTCCGGCTCATCCGAATTCCTCTGCCCTGCAGCCACAATATTTTATATCAGCAAACAGGAAAACTTTAAATTCAATATTCAGTTTGATTCAATTGGCATTTTAACTCTTCCCACAAAAATGAAACTAACTCAGGGCTGACAGATGCTACTGAAGGTCACTAAAAAAAAGTTTGTCTTTAGACAGGACGATTCTTTTACCCTGAAACTCTGAATGTTGTCACGGGTGCTGTACATACATGATCTTTCCACGCTGATATGTAAATTCTGTTTGTAAATTTGGCAACCAAGCAAACCCTTTCTATTTGCCAACCCTTCAGGTTTTCCAGAGGTAACAGATCTCATCTCTTTGATTCTTTTCCCCTTTGCAAACCTGAAACCAGAACACTACCCTTGTTTTCCTCAGCTTGACTGCACCTAAGATTCCAACACTTTTGCCAGTAAAAATAGCTCAGGACCAGAAGTGGCCATTACTAAAATCTGTTGCTGCATTTCCACAAACTCTATTTCCATATGCTAAATCACTGATTTCAGTACAGCGTATTTTAAGCTCTTTTTTTTCGATGTTATTTTATAGACACTGGGCATAAACTTAGTTTTGAGCATATTTGTGGTCTAACAAATCTCAACTGTCATAATTTTAATATTTCAGCAAAGTGGTTTTAGATGTTCCTTAGCAATCGGATTTGTCTGGAAGGGTTTTAAAAGTCTCCCTTAGTTGTTTTTATTCATGTCCATATAATAACACCATCAAGGTGTTTTTGTCTATGCTTATATTGCCATTCAGAGACAAAAGCATTTGAGGCCAAAAAATAAGCTGCATTCTTCAGAGCAATGACCTTACTTTACCGGTCTGATGAACTACACTCAATTCCTAGGAACAAAATTAATCATCACTGGGATGCTGTCAGAAATCAGATACAGGCTGGCCATAATTACCATCCGCTGCTGGTCCAACACACGGCAGGGATTGGGGCCCCCTCTCAGCTCGAGCCGTATGAACAAGGGCAATCAGAAACCTGTGGCTGAGACACTGAACATCTACAGCCAGATCCAGATTTCCCCATCTTCCCAGGTTAACAGCCAGCCCTGACAGATAGAGGATACCAGGCTCTGCTCAGAGTTTCACGTCAACACCCTCCAAGCAGCACAATACCTTTCTCAGCACAAGAAAGACAGGGAGCTGCTGGAGCATGTCCAGAGGAGGCCACGGAGATGCTCCCAGGGCTGGAGCCCCTCTGCTCTGGAGCCAGGCTGGGAGAGCTGGGGGTGTTCACCTGGAGAAGAGAAGGCTCTGGGGAGACCTCAGAGCCCCTTCCAGGGCGCAAAGGAGCTCCAGGAGAGCTGGAGAGGGACTTGGGACAAGGGCCTGGAGTGCCAGGACAAGGGGGAATGGCTTCCCACTGCCAGAGGGCAGGGCTAGATGGGATATTGGGAAGGAATTGTTCCCTGGGAGGGTGGGGAGGCCCTGGCACAGGGTGCCCAGAGCAGCTGTGGCTGCCCCTGGATCCCTGGAAGTGTCCAAGGCCAGGCTGGATGGGGCTTGGAGCAACCTGGGATAGTGGAAAGTGTCCCTGCCCATGGCAGGGGGTGGAACAAGATGGTCTCTAAGGTCCCTTCCAACTCTAGCCATTCTGGGATTCTGTGATTCCACAGTTGTTTGCCCCTGGGTCGAAGATGCTGCCAGTTTCCACCACCAAGTTCTTACACAGGGAAGAGACAGCTGAAGAACTTTGTGCAGCCTGGACTATCTCACCTTCTGCACCGGTATTTTTTTTAAAAACAGGTTTATGATAAACAGATATTAAAAAAAAGAAGAAATAATTTATTATTTTCCTTTCTCTAGACAGTGTCAGATTGTCCATACATTGTCTCTGGCAATTTCTTCACCTACACAAAAGACGTCTGGAGACAATTGTGCTGTGAGGGAATGATTCCTTTCTGAGGGAGAGGGCAGGAGATGAGAACAAGTGGACATTAAGAACTGTAGACTGCAGACACTTTCTGGCAACAGCTGCCCCACACATTGATCCAACCTTGGATAACACTTGACCCATCTTCAGATACTTTCACCTTGATGGGGCAGGAAGGCAAGCAAATAGCAGGAGGAGAAGAAAGCATCCAACTTGCTCACCAGCACAAAACAACTAGCTGGAAATCCATCTCTGAGGGCCTGATGAGACACCATGGTTTGCTGCTGTGTTCCTACATGGAGGCCAAACAAAAAAACCCAAACAAAAACCCAAAGGCAGCAAACCCACGCACATGAAGAACGTCTCTGCCTTCTCAGTACAGCTTATTTCCACCCTATCCCCTCAGAAAAAAAAAAATTTAAAATCTATTTTTGCATACATTACCTACATATAACGAGGTTGTATCATCAAATGGATCATTTAGGCCAGCAGTCTGAAGCTTGCAGGTGCCTGATCACAGAACTGCACATCAGACAGGAGAAATGCCCTGATCATTTTCAGCACAAGTCAAAATTTATCACCTCTCCTTTGCTGAACTCTGTCATTCTCCCTAAATACTTAAATTGCCAGGACTTTCCTACCACTGCCTTCCAGGCTGCTTCTAAAGTACCTGGAAGTGCAGAAAAAACAGCTAAACTTCTTCTTGAAGTCTGCAAACATAGTGAGTTTGATCTTTCTGTGACTAAAGTCTACCAACTTCACAGGCAGCTCATCCACGTGTGGTCAGAGTGACAGCCAATAACTTTGGGAATCAATTCAGAGAGCTCACAACAAAGAAGCAAGAAACAAGACAGAGACTGAAGCTCCAGGAAAGAAAGTAGGCTGGTACAACAGCTAAAAGAGATGGATTCTGAAAGTGAAATGGCATGCCTCAGGTCAAGACAAGGAGGGCTTTTTCCAGGAAAAAAAAAAGTGATAGAATGTGCAAGAAACAGAAGGAAAATAGTGCTTGAATTCAGAGCATAGAGCACATTTCACATTAAGTTCATGTCAGCACCAGACACTGTTCCACAAACACAGTAGTAAGCTGCTACACACAACATTCACATTTCCATTCAGACTGTACTTACTGCTGCTGCTGTTTTTACAAACCTGGTACTGCATTAAGACAACTCCCCTAAGGAGTTCATCTGGTCCTGCAGAACCACCCACAGCAGGACTATATACTCACTGTACAATACATTTAACAATCACACCAGCTTAACATGTTCCTGTTCATATTCCAGTAAGGCCTGAGAAGAGCCTACTGCAATCACAGCCGTAACTCCAGACCGCTGAACGCCTTGAATCATGGAAACCATAGGAGCACTGGGATCATTATATAGACAAAGTTACTCTGCTTCAGAACAAAAACCAGGACACTCACAGTAATACCTCGTGCTGCACAGACTTACAGACTCTTGATTCTATTATCCATCACGCACACAGACATAACCCAAGAGTCAACAGGAATCTAAGAAATCCCATCAACTCTACAGGTTTGATAAAGACTATGGAACATGTGCATCGCCCTAGTTGTAAAGGGGAATACACAAGTCACAGAACTATTCACACAGCTCTAGAAAAAGTGGTTAAAACATGAGTACAGGGAAACAATTGCTCGTAAAGAGGTGAGAGCCGAGCAATATGAGCAGTCAACACCCACAGTCAGGGAGTAAAATGAACAAAAATACAAAGACCTCAAAAAGTGATTAAAAGTAACAACAGGCATTAATAAAAGGAATTAATCTCTACCCTTCCCAACTCTTTCCTCTTTTGCTTTCCACAAATGCAAGGATCCCAGGATCCCAGTGCAAGTCCTCACGCAACAAACCGTGTTTCCTTTCCTAGCAAGTCTCGGATACAACTCTGTGCCCAAGGAACGCTCCTGCACTCCCAGCAGTGCAGAACCCGGCAGGATCACTCGCCTCCCCACGGCTGTCCCACCCCAGCTCTCATGCGTACTGCCGTGAAAGGGCCCCTAGGACTATACTGCCTCTTGCAACTCCTAAAACAGAGCTAACGCTGCTTTAAACTGCTCCCACGAGCACAAACAACAGTGGCTGCTGCTTTAGCCACGATTCCTGCGGCCCCAAGCACTCACCACACCATCACCGGACCCGCTGCCAGCACTGATGCCAACCGGCACTGACCGCGCTAGCACGGACCCTCAGGTACCGCCAGTCAGCGAGGACGTGCCAGTCCTACCAACGTGGGAGATTTAAAAGCTGTGTCCGCACAGACACGGGAAAAATAAACATGAGAGATGAGGCCATTAACCGGACGGAGAAAGGCCCTGAGACGCGGCGCGGACCCGCAGCGCATCGCAGCACCGCGACCCGCG